>JBCAUA010424792.1:0-33318 GCA_038406235.1 Peronia verruculata | reverse complement strand
GCCTAAATGCGTTCTGCGCAGTATCAAGTAGGGCTTCACCTGTTGCCTAAATGCGTGGTTCGCAGTTCTTGAGTTAAATATAGTTTTTAAAGATTTCACAGTATTGTATAGTTCGCTGTAGATGTAAGCATGAAAGTGATTTAATTTTTCTGATGCACTTTAAAAATTGGATCTAGATCTAAATCTAAATAGATTATGCACAGAAATGGTGTCAACTAGATCTAGAGTATTAAAGATACAAAAAGATAAGATGCATTTACATGCCTATTGGTTTTATGCAAATTTATTTCCTCGAAGGTGGTCTAGACCTACATGTAGATCTAAATTCAAGTGCCTTTGACTTGAATATAGATCTAGATCAAATGCTTGTCAGATCATCTCATCGGATTTGTGTCAGCGTTAGAGCTACCTCTAGTGAAAAATTCATTCATATATTCCTTCAGCTCACTCTGTCCTACTATGTCAATAATATTGCATCTCCTGACTTCATTTTATAGCAAGGCAATCTGTTGACACTCAGGCTGTGTTGAAGCAGCCGGGCCTTCATATGCCATTTTTCCTTGTAAGCAAATGCGTTAGCAACTTCTCAGTGTCTTGGGATTATTTATTTTAAATTATTTTGAACATAAATAAATAATATTCAAATACTTAAACACAAACTAAATATTTTTTCAGTACATAGGGGTTTCAACAAGCATGAGGCCAATAGGGCAGCAAAGTGGTCAGGAGAGTTGGTGATAACAAAAAGGCACCAATGTACATGCCCACCACTCCTTTGTTCGAAAACCTTGAATGTAAACAAATGTGTAATGCAAAGAACTCATCAGTAGATACCCCTGTTTATATGCTTCATTTTGGTATGCAATACATACAGGTTAGTGTGTCATATAATAATGTGGTGACCTAGTAAAATAGGCGAAGTAATACACTATATAACCTGGATTTTTGTGATCAGTTTTCAATAAAAGTGGCTTCAAAAACCCTTTCAAAAATACATTTGGGTGTTGAATGTGAGAAAATCCTTTTATGGGATGAAAAACAAATGTTTAAGGAACACTGGTGCCAAAATTTCCATCAGCCTTATTGTCGTCCTGATCTTGCTTTTTTCATCATTTGAAATAAATGCCAGCAACATATGCATGGTTTTCATAGAATACGTCATAATATTTTGTATAATTTTTTTAATCTGACATTTGTTAGCTTTGAAATGATATAGAACACGACACACTTTAGATGTTACTTTCACCTTGAAATTCACATCTGAAATAGCCAAGTGTATTTTTGTCTACTCAGCTGCTGAATTAATGTGGTCACAACTCCATATCACCTATGGTATAGAAAGAGTTAAAACCAAAATGTTGGGTAAGAAGGAAAACAAAATATAATGATGGCATTTTAGTTGCATTTTGTATGTTCGACATTCATTTTGGTACTGAAATTAGATTGGTAAATTAATCAAATTTGCAACAGATGGTCCACTTTTTTTTTCTTATACAGTAGTCTAAAACAAATACCATTTGAATCATCTGAAAGAAATTTACAATACAGGTATATATAAAGGCACAAACTCAACTCTTCAGTAACTGGCATTGCCTCCACACTATTTTATTAGAAAATATATCGGCTTAGTATTGTGGTGTTTTTAAGCTGTTTGTTTGCTGGAGATTTACTATTGTCTTTTCTGTATTCATCTTTTATGTGTGTGTTGTTTTGTTTGCTATTATTGTCAGTTTTTAAAGAAGGATTTTTATGTTTCACTTTTTTTAAGATATATATATAGAGAGATTTATTCCCCCCCCCCCCCCCAAATTTGTTATGTCAAATGTTTGCATGGTTGTTTTACTCTTTCCCACTGCTTTTTCTAAAATATGGTACAGAATCTATTTTCAAGTACCCATGTAGCATGTTTTCTGAACATTGAACAGACCATAGATTGCTTTGATACTGTGATATGTGATCTCCAGTAAAAAAAAATTAAAAAATATGCTTATTTCTCTGATCCTGCAAATTTTCCTTGCATATGTTCAAGTTACTGTAATCTCATAATGAATGTCTACAGGAATAACTTGAACATCAGAATTCTTAATCACAAATCAGATAAGTTTGAAGAAACTAGCAGTGAATGACTGATGCGACAGTAATAATTCAGCCATTACATGCGTTATATTGATAAATGATATTCGTTTTTTTGTGTATGGCAGCAAAATTGTTTCTGACCAGTGAGAGGGTGGGGAAAAGCAGTTTCAGTTTTCAGTACATCCACGTGTGAAAAAAAGATCTGATTATTTTGTTCTGTCACATATGAAAATGACTATATATATATATATATATAATTGAGAAACAGGAAAAACTGACAAAAACAAATTAAAACCAATCTCTGATAGAGACTGTTGGCATTTTAATCAGCAAATGGATCTTGGCTAGCTGAGTTTGTATATTTAACACCTTCCTGGAGGTTGTAATATGAAACTGTGGTTTTTTCAAATAGGAGATCATTTTGCAGATTATTTGCCCTCCCAAAAGAGGGACTCATGTGAGGGAAGATCATTTTGACCAGGTCTACTACTTCCCTTTGGCAGACAACACAAGTGTTAAGCAAGTAGTGCAGAGAGGAAAAAATCCATTTACTTCTTGTCGTTCAAAACACTGGCCACTAAAAAAAAAAAGATTGAATTATAATAATAAGAAGAAAACATTTACTTTACATCATAATTTTGAGGAAATGTTAGTGTATGTTTCAAGTAAAGGGCACAAAATTGATTGTTTTCCTCTTTACACTACTTGTTCAGTCCCTCTTTTGTCTGGTAAAGGGAAGTGATAGGAATGAGCACAACAATCTCCCATTCAACTTATGTCATACAAACAAGTTCATACATTGTTTTGACATTTTAAACAGACATGGTTTTTTTTTTTTTTTTCCCTTAAAAATTTGGATGTATTCCACATGGGGAAGAAGAGCAACATGTGCAGCATTGTCCTCAATCATTTGTTAATAAGCTTCTCACTACAAGAACAATATATTTTGTATTTTGTTAAAGTTTATTTAAATAATACACTACAACATAATCTATTATCTGTTGCTACTGTGAAATGAAGTGGTGAAACTATAGCTGTTATATTGTATATTTTTAGGACCAAATACCTTCAATGAGAATGAAACAATAGCCAAGTATGAAATCATGGACGGTGCACCAGTTAGAGGTAAGTATCAGAATATGTCTATATGCATATATAACTTTATTTCCTTGATGATTGCTATGTGAACTATGTAGATGAAGGAATCATAGTGAGAGAGTCAGAATGAAGAAAAAAAAATGAGACATGACATGATGAAATCAGGCACTTGTCAAACTGACCCATCCGGAGAAATCCCGTGTTTTTCAACAATGAATGAATTTTTAACTTTTTTTTTTTTTCACCAAACTCTTCTATATCAATCTAAAAATGCATTTCAGGTTTAAAATGATTGAAATAGAGCGAGTAAAGGCTAAAAAATTGTAATTTAGTGGCATGGCCTAACAAAGGTAAAGAAGGATTTACAAAAGTGATTGGCCGTTTTCTCACGAAATTCAGCTGCAGCAACAGATCACCCCCATCGTCTTTAATTGCCATTATCTCAACTTCTACTTAAGGTAGACCAATACTTTTTTTTATACACTGAAAGGGATATGAATAATCTTCACAGTGATACAAATAACTTCATATGCTCAATATTTGACGAGCGCCTGATTTCATCACTTCACATCTCAAATAGTTTTCCATGGAGTAAGCTCTGGGATACATTTTCATGATTTTATGTCAAAACAGCATTCATCTGCAGGGTACTATGATACAGAGAGTAACAAAGAATTGATTTACATTTTAGTTTCATATTTTGATATTTGAAAAGATATGACAAGAGTTTTCCATGTTTCAAATGTCCTAATTTGAGGTGATTAAAGACAGAGGAAATAAACAGATCCAAACACCATTGGCATCATAAGTTACATAAGATCTTCAGTAAGTGAAATGAGAATTGTGACATAGGAAATCATTTGTGGAAATAGCAGCATCAAGTGTGTGGAAGGGAATTTTGATAGTGTTCTTCCAAGATTATTAGTATAATCATTTCATAGGTTAGAGAGGTATGGACATTGATTGCATTGTGTAGAACTAAAAGATCTTACAATCTCCATGCACCTATCACTATTAATCAGATTTCTTCGTCTGTTCATTTTTGACACATTTTGCTGTGATCAGGAGAATCAATACCTATACGACTCTTCCTGAGTGGCTATGAACTGACACCAACCATGCGAGATATCAACAAAAAGTTTTCTGTCCGCTACTACCTGAATTTGGTGTTAGTGGATGAAGAAGAGAGACGATATTTCAAACAGCAGGTCAGTCAATATGATTATCGAGTTGTTGTCCAGTGTTTTGTGATCCTCAACATTGAGCAGCTCAGACATCAGCTGACCTCTTTGTCTTCCTGTATTAAAAAACTGTTTGTTGTAGACACTAAGGGAAATTACGACCCTGAGATACATAAATGCATTCCCTATAAATTCACAAGAATGTTCTCTGTAAATATAATTGATGTACTTTTGTTCTACTCTTTCAGGAAATCACCATCTTCAGAAGAGCAGACAAAATCCGAAAGAACTACCAAGCTGCCCTGTCCCATCACAACCCATCATTGTTATCTGATGGTGGTGGCAACAGTAAAAGCAGCAGCCAACAGCAGCAACAGCAGAAAGAGGAGGTGGATGCGGAGGATAGGGACAAAGAGGAAGAGGAGGGAGAGAATGAGGACCAAGAGAAATGATAAAATCCAGAGTGAATGAATGATATGAGTAGTGCGCCCCCCTTTTTTTTTTTTTTTTGTCTTCACAGCAAGCTCAAGAGATTTCCTTATTACTGAATATGGCAAGTGAAGTCAATGGTTGGAACATGAGGGGAGTTGTTTCATTTTCATGTAAACTGAAGTTGCCATTTTTATACAGTAGTCAGGTAACTGTGGGAAGGATTGGTAAAATTTGACTTCAGCATGTCTGAATGAGAGGATCATTTGTTATATTTATTTTATGATTAGATATTTTTTAAAAATCTGTATGCAGTTGCAAAAGCTTGATATTTCAACCTGTATATACTTTTTTTTTTTTTTAAATAACAGAACTGTTTATAAATTTGGACAGTTTTAGATGTAGCAAAAAGGATCAACAGTCTCACTAGGAAATGCCTCACATGCACTCTTGATACACTACACCATTTTGTTAAGTCATAAAGTTTGAAATTCCATTATCATTTACTGCTGGGGTTCAAGTGGTAAATTGCTGAGGTCCAAGCTTCAAGTTATCACAGTGTGAACTCAGCTCATTAGCTTCTCTTTTTAAAAAAGTCTATGTAGAGCATGAGACAAATATGTATTGTAAGTGAAATTAAAGTAATTGAAATTTGAAGCATTTTTGTCTCGGGTCTTATGAAATGTTAAAACGTGGCATACTAATTTTACACATTTTGTGTATATGACACTTGTTGAGCCTGCCTAAATATATATATATATATATTTGTTTTGGAATTTTCTTTCTCTAGCTTGTTGCAATTTACATTTTTCTTTTAAAAAATTCCAAATCTTGTTTTATGAGATTTTTGAATTTTTGTTTTTTGGGTGGCTTGAAATAAAAAGGATGTCTTTAATTGTTTTTTTTGCCTTGTAATGTTTTAGTTTGTAGTTTGCAATGATTACTTCATTTTTATAAGGACACCAATTGAATCATTATTCCTGGATATTGTTTTGCTCGTGGATTAGCATAGGCTTATTTACTGCTGGTGCTTGTCTGTGGAAAAAGAGCATTTTTTAAAAACCTTTTGTTATGCTAGGAAACTGTTCAGTTGCACATAGGTGCGTTTCGTGGGCTGAAAACACAAAGGGACACCGATCTGGAGGCTGTTAATGTTAGCATTTTCATGAATTTTAATCTGACAAATCTTATTCTGAAGTGATAATTGTTGTGAAAAAGATTCCTCTAGACTAGCCATGTTCTGTATAGAAAATGAAATATGAAATCGATACTTCTGAAATTCTACTAGTCAAGCTAATAAAAGGCCATTACCAATTTTTTTTAAGTTATAGCATATAGTTATGTGTGTCAGTGACTGAATTGTGTGGAATCGCACTATTTTTTTTTTTTTTTGGTCATTTATAGTGACTAGTTATTTATTTGCCCTAGGAAATTACTTTCTCGAAAATCAAAGGAACAGTTTTTTATTTATTTTTTTTCCCCGTTATATTTATATTTACTTTGCGACTTTTCCCTTTTGTTAATTTCAAACGAATTACAATCTGACTCTAAAAATAGAATCATTGGTCAACATAAACCATGATCCCGCTTAGTCCATCAGATGGGTAGTTTTTTATGTTGTGGAGTTATTAGAATTCCTCTTTGTGACTTTAGCCTAATGGGTGTATTATTTTATTTTAGCTATTTCTATAGTGTATCTCCCATTCCCATTGTATAATTTGTAAAATATGCTGATACAGCAACTCTGCACAAGACCAGTTATACTTTTAGTGATCATTGACCATGGAATCCTTTTGAGGAAATAGATATGTCTGTTCAGTCTTTTTTCAAACCAATATGTTAGAGATCTTAAAAGAGGACAAAAAAAAAAAAAAAATGTAAACTGAACAAAAAAATGACTGATTATTGAACATGAATGAAAACCATGTCTGTTCTTGGCTGTTATTGTTCTTAGAGAAAGAAAATTTGCTGCATTTTATTTTGTTGTATATTTTGATCCTCTTTTTTTGCATTTGTGATCAGAGATTTGGGGATTTTAATCAAGAAACAATGTATATCGCTACTTAAGTGCTGATTGTTTTCACTCTCAGCATGGTAGCTGAACTTATGCTAAGAAACTATGTTGCATAGGATCAATGCTTTGTGGCTTTTTTTTTTTTTTTCCTGTTGGGGGCAGGTTGTTTATGTAGAAGTTACTGTGAGATGATTGATGGAAGAAGTGTGTGTGTGCCTAATCATTGTCACACTGAATTAAATGATCATGGCTGTCCCATTTGATTTCATGTGTTTGCTTGGTTAAATTTATGTGAATAACAAATGAATGACAAAAGGTAGTGCATACAGTAAAACATGTGATTTTGCCTTTACTGTAAGTGACGGTCCAGATCAATTGCAGAACAATGTGTGATTTATAATTACTTAGTATGATTCAGACATCATAGAACTATGAAGCATCCTTTAGAAGAAAGAAAAAAAAATTAAATGTCTAACGAATTTCTGAAAATGAGATTGGTTGTAAACAAACTTTTTTTTTTTTTTTTCTCCTGTTGAAAGTTCATCGAAATCAGAGTGTTTGTAAACCTTTGGAATGACAATGTTGAAACTTACAGCACTGGTGTGAGTTGAAATTTTCAGTTATAAAAATACTTCATGGGGAATTATTCCAAAGCATGCTGTGTTTGAACATATGACATTTTCTTTTTTTTTCACCAATACTCAGTTTATATATGATGATGATTATGCCTATATGTATGATGATGATAGTATATTATAGCAAAGAAATGAATATGAGTGCATGTTATTGAATGAGGAGATAACAAGGAACATGTTAATTGTTGCATACTTTGATAAATGTCATGTTTTTCTTTTCATTTTGAATTTTTTTGTCTTTCTCTATTTTTATTTTTTTCCTATAATTTACTTTTCTTATATAATCTGTTGTTGTTTTTTTTCAGCACCAGATGTTGTTTTTTCTTTATGAAAGAGAGAAAGGAAAAATAACAATTAACAATGTATGATTATTTTTTGTCCATTCCATCTCACATGCATATTCTTTGCTCTGTATATAGACATATGAGGAGATGTGTGGAAATTGAAGGAATGATCGGGTTGAGATTGAAGAGTGCAAATAGGATGAACAGGTTTTTTGTTTGTTTGTTTGTTTGTTTATTTATTGTTTTTCTTAACATGAATTAAATGTGCAAAATGCCTTATCACGTGAACAGTGTGGAAGTATTAGTGACAGATCATTTGAAGGGTTACTGTTTCAAGTTAAAAATTATATGCATTGTTGTTTGCCCTATGTTTTGTGTCAGTATAAGAGTGAAACCAGAAAGCACATTGCAACATACTAAACCTCAGAATTATTCATAATTAGAAGTTAGTGAATGTTAGTGTTATGCTTATTTGTGGGCTGCACAGTGGAATAATGGATGAGATGTTGAAACAAAACAGTTGTTTCATATACATTTTCTAATTTGCTTTTTGGCTTCCGAGATTCATTTTCAGGTAAAGAGTGAAAAGAATTTTAAAGATATTTATATTCCTGAAATTGACATTGGTTTGTGGATACAACTGTATCTTACTGGTATATACAACTATATCTTACTGGTGTATTTTTTTTAGACTAGTCCAGATCTGTGCTTTTTGAAATGACACATTCATTATAGTCTAAAGTTTTTGTGTGAAAATCATGCTTTATAAATACAGATACTAAAACTAAATGAAATTCAAGACAGGACATGGCTTACAGCAGTGAATCAGTCAGGGATGAAGTTGAAGGTCTAATGGTGAGGTACATTGGCGCATGGTATATGTTCATGTTCATGTATTTGAGAAATAATCATCTCAGTCAATTGAGTCGACCTAAAATATATCATCTGTCTATGTGAATAATGAAATAGGCTGCATTGTAAATTGCATTGTTTCAGATGACATAATCATATATCTGAAGGATATATGATAGCCCTTTATTGGATCATACAGAGAAACTGGCTGAGAATCGTCACTGGCAATTGTCTTATTTATTTTGTTGACTTTGCCTTCTGTTCCTCATATCTGTGTTTTGTTCAGTAGTATGAGGGGATGCAGCATTTGGTCTTGTAAAATAAACTCATGAATCAACGATAACAGAATGCATATTGAGTAAAATTACTATATTCGCTTACTGAAGTTGGAATATATGCATACTAACAGTTCATATTAGGTTGGGTAGAGAAATCAGTGTTCACATTTTCATCGTTTCATTAACTATTTTTGCCAAGTTCTTCAGAATACAAGGAAAAAAATTCCCTGTGGAATGGGTGCTGTTTGCTGCATTATTCAGTTATGTTTTATTGCATTTTCTCTGGTCATTTGATTTGTTGCTGTTCTGGTCGAGAATTTCCTGTTATTTCTGTGCATATTATTCTTCCTTGCTGATGTGCATTTTGCAGCCATGAGGTGAACTGTACTTTGATTTTTTTTTTTTTTTCCCCTCCTTTGCTCTATATTATAAGTGTCCATATGATTAACCCATATTCCTTCCCTCACTTTGCCCATGCCTGTATTTGCAAATTATTTCTTATAGCCTCCCAAATTGTTCTAGAGTGAATTGAGTTGAAGTTGGAATATAAACTGAATGATGTAGTTTGCTAGACACAAGACTTTTCTGAACTTAATAAATTTATACTGAGGATGAGGAATCACTTTGCTCATGATTTCTACACAAGGTAGAGTATTGTGACACTTTCACATGGGCAAATATGCATGCAGAGCAATAACTTACTAGATCAACAAAATGTTACCTATGGTATTAGATGGCTGTTCACTTTGAGCAAATGTTTTAATTATTCAGTGACCAAATCAAGAGGATAGCCAGGTTCTTGTCTGGACACTAAAGCCTTCTGTGTAACTGGGAACAAAGTTTCATATTTGTTTTGTCATAGTTCAATCATCTTTTCCCTTTCCATAACATAACGCTTGGCGCGGTAAGTCTTTTATAATGCTCCTTGATCATGTTTTACCTTTAATTTTTTAGTTTGGTCTGACTCACGAGTTAGTCCTTAAAGATGACAGACAAGTGTTTAAGCTTTGAAAAAAAAAAATCATTAACTTTGTGACTAGTGTTGTGGATTAGACTCATCCAGGATTTCAACTTTGGTTGGATCTAAAGAAATGAAATTATAGTGACAAATTTCATTTATCCTGTCTGTTGTATCTTTTGTTAGTCACTTATTCCCCTTGCACTTTCATTTTTAATTATTTTGTGCAAATAAAAGATTTCAAAACTTCATGTAAATTGAAGGAGCTTATAGAAATAGTACTTGTTTGGTACAGAAAGAAAGAGAATAATTTACAGAAAGAGAATAATTCAAAATGATTTTCGTTATGTTTATTTTCACTGCTGTGCTTGTTAAATTTTGTCAATGTATAATCAGCCCACCCTCAGGATGAGAAGAACAAATACATGTAACAACAACTTTGAGAAGCTGATGGTGATAGTCTCTTGTTATAATAACACTGTATCTTGTGATTCTTACTTTAGAATTTCCTTTTGTGCTGTGTTGTACAGAACTGTGTATTGTATGTGATAGATTAGCAAGCAAAAATCAATGGAATGGTTGTGGATGTAAGGATGAGTGAGATGTACACCTCCCCTTCCTCCTTACCTTTGTCTTGCTCACATGAACACACAGAAGTATGTATGAACTGTTCTGTGCAATAAAGTTATAAATTGATCACGGACTGGTGTTGCTTCCATTTGACTGTGAGAATTTTCTGATGTTGTTTTCCTCATGTAGTTGTTTGAGCAACAAAGTGTTATGGTATCAGATTTTATTTATTTCTTCTTGATTTTGCTTGTCTTCTTCTAAGGGACTTGAAATACATGTATTTTTCTTTGTCCAATTGATGATATTGATTATTTCATGGAAATTTAAATGCTAGACTAGAATGGTAGCCTACTTCAGGAAAATTCACATCCTGAAACTGCCAGTGAGCTCATCTTTACTTTCAACCAATGAAAACCATCACATTGCTTGAAATATTTTTCTTTGTCCATTTGAAGGTATTCATTATTTCATGTAAATTTAAATTCTAGACTAGAACCGGTAGGCTTCTTCAGGAAAATTCACATCCTCAAACTGTCATTGAGCTCATCTTTACTTTTAAACAATGAAAACCATTATTGCTATTATTTAAAAATAAAACCTTTATTTGACATATAAGCCCCACTGTGTTCCACCTTTACTCAGGAACCACATTTATGTGATTATATCATGAGCATGTGACATCTGTTGAAATCACTGACAGCTGAACCAAATTTACACATATTTCAAAGTAAAAGGCCAAGATTCTGAAAATAATAGTAGGTGATTTTTAAGATCATTAAATATTATATCTTAATGAAGGATGATATTTAAAAAAAAGATGATTAAACATGATAAGAACACAATATGCATCATATTCTAGCATTTGTCCCCCTTTTGGTGGGTCCAGACTGAAGATTCTTGATGCTCCTTTTACAGGAAAGCAACAAGTAAAAATAACAGGAAAAAACAAAAAAACAATCAGTCAATATCAAAGAGATGAGGTTGACATGTATTCATTAATCATATTAAGAGTATGGAAAAAATAAAGTTCTCCCAAATTCATGCTGATTTTGCACAACTTGTCTTCATGGATTTCAGTTGACTTAATACAGTTAGATCAACAACCAACATTAAAAGTGTTATACACCTCAAGAATGAATTGTCATGGTTAATAGATGCACACTATTTTATAAGTTATTGGGTTTTTTTTCCAACTACAAGAACCTTTAAGTTTTATAAAACCAAAGAATTTCAAAAAGTCATACATATCTAAAGAGTCATCTCACTGTGCCTAACTGATCAGCTTGGTGTCCAACTGGTTTTGATCTAAACAAACAAGTCTATTTTTTCACATATGTATATCTAAGATTAAGCCCTGACATTGTAATAGACTTTATAACTCATGACATCAGGATAGTATAAAACAGTTTGTTTTTCAAAGATGTAAGAACTCTTTGATTAATCTAAAATAACTTCAGATAAAACTGCACTCTCTGCTACAATTTATACAATCTTTTTCATTTGGAAATTAGCGTATTTTCTTAAGATACTGTAAATACATGTACTTGGAAAGAACAACCATATCCAGGATGACAAGAAAGATATACACTGTATATCATAAAACTATGAAATATGAGATGCTCATCAGCTCCTGCATACATATTCATTGATGAAAAAATAAAGACAAAGTTCACTTTATGTTCCTCACATACAGAACCCAATTTAAAATGACAATTATAAATAAATAATTTTGTGCAGAACAAAAAAAAAAAACACTTACAGCCATATTCATTTGAAAAAAACAATAATTTAAAAAGCAGGTGGAACAGAATCAGTACAATAAAAATTACGGATAAAAAAAAGGATTAGGTCAGTTTTCTGGGACTGTGATGAACAACAAAGAACAGCTGTGTTTGGTAAAAGTGTGGGAGGACAGCTCAGATTTAGAAGGAAAAAAAAGGTAAGATGACAATAGCTCAGATATATGAGGAATTATCAAAAAAAAAAAAAAAAAGGTTATGGTCTTCAGTTTGGTTTTATGGTTAGTCATGACCTGATGTACGCATGTATGGCAACAAGATCTGGACACCTGGTCCAAAATTACCAATAAATTACCTGTACAAATCATGTGCCCTGGCACCGATGAACAAAACAATTACATATGCCATTTAACCATTTCATAAAACTGTTAGACTGCATACCAGACTGACAACAGATATGCACTCTCCATTGGTAGTTCAAGTGAGTCACTGATATGTGCCCATAATAGAGGCTTCAATCACACTTATCTTGCCTGTATTCGAACATGATCTTCTCACTCACTGAAAATAGGATTAAAAAATATGATAGTTGAACTAGCTAAAAGGGCTTCTTAAGTGTCTGTCATAATTACTCTTTACCTGACACATTCCTCTCAGGCAGATTCTTCTGAAATTTCACTTACAGGGACACAACTCTATGCGAAACATAATTAATTCTTGAAAAAAAAAAAATCACATACAGAAACCTTTTGCACCAATAAACCTGAAATTTCATATAAGAAGAGAAAAGTGGTGTGTGCAACTGCATGCAAAGTTTTATGGCAATCAGACGACTAGATTATGTCCAAAAAAAAAAATATCTGAAATGGAAATTAGATGAGAGACCATCATAATGTCAAGCTGTTGCTTTCGATAAAGCCACACAAGTTCTTCCTTCATGTGACCAAAACATTGTTTTAACTTAAAAAAAATCACAGAAATGTTAATTTTCAACCGATTTCAAGTGAAAATTGCCAGAAAGCATAAACTTTAGTTTTAAATCACGCGCAGCGCAAGATTTCCAGTAATGACATGACTGTCTGCAAAAAGAAGAAAATGGGTGTGATGGGGGCACTTGCAGCGACAGTACCAGTTTACTGATAGAGGCGACTTGCTGCTATGCTACTATGTCAGATAATGGGTTAAGTAAAATATAGTAGAAAAAATAATATGATATTTCTCATGAGAAATCAGGATGATTTTCACTTGACAGTTCCTCTCCTAGGAAATACTCTTATTTTGAAACACTGTCTTCCTGGAAACAACAAAAATTTATTCATATTCTATTTCTTTTATTTCATAAACTGAATAACAATAATAACAAGTCCTTGAGGGCAAATGTATCAGAGCAGTCTCGTTAAATGTCACATTTAACATATCGCCGAAGATGGAATATGCTGCCTTTGAGACTTGACTCACTGCATAATGAAATGGTAAGATGACTGGTAACCCACCAAGCTCATTATTCTGAACAGTGAAGCCGGCATAGAGCTTTTCATGGACAGTCCTACCACTGTAAGCTGTCAGTAGTTACAAAAACGCTCTGGAAGCCAATCAAAGAATTTATGGTGGGCTGTCATCTGAATTTCTTTTATAATTTATATCACGTTGCCAGTACAGAAGGCACAATGACTGTAGAGACATGGACCACAACAATACATTGTAGTAAAAATTAAAACAACAACCTCAGAGACAGGCAGCTTAGGAAAATCATCTCTATACACTCCATATACAGTATGTATTATTTATAACTTCCAGAATTTCTGGCCCCAAGCCAACACTGTAAAGGATACATAAGGTGAAGAAATAAAGGAAAACAATGAACTGACACATAAACAAATCAAAATAGTCAACTTTTCTTTATGAAATGCTTTATGAAAAAGCAAAAATAATCATTATGAACTAAAATAAAAAATTAAAAATCACAAGATGTCTGCTATAAGTAATTTTGAAATGACCAGTACAGAGTTAAACTATCCAAAACTGAAAGAATTCATTGAAAGATTTTCATGTTAATATTTTTTTGTTGTTACTATTTTTGTTTTTGTTTTTATTAGGATCGACTGAGTTGCAGCAACCACTGAATTTGTAAACAAATTTACCTTACAACTGTTGTCATCCAGTTTCCATTTGTAAAACTTAATGCTCATAAGACACAGATAAATCATGATAAGAAAACAATCAATCTTATGGAAAACAATGGCTATACTAGAAGTACACAAGAAGAAAAATTGACATTAGTCAGGTTCGAAACAATTTCAAAAGAAAAAAAGTAAAAAGTATCAAAATATGTAAAGCATAACATAGAAATGTAAATGGCTGATTCGCAAACTTTTGTATTTTCTAGTTTTCAATATCAAGAGCTGCCAGAGCTTCTGAACTTTCTTGTTTTTCTGTGTTTCAAGTTTGTTTTATTTATTTGCATAGATCTCTGCACAGTTCTATCATCCTAACAGAATGCACTTCAACACAACAAAGACTATTACATGTACTTGAGAAATATTGAGCCTCACTGAACATGGCACTTAATCATGCATGACACATATAAATAATTATAGCTACATGCATTTCAAAAACACTAACATCCATCACCATAGATGACAATGTCCTCTCAAATAATGGAAGCCTATGGTGGAATAAATGTACAATAACTAGATGCACTAATCAATCACAAACATACACAAACATACACTAACTGTAACACAGAATGAAAAATGCAGATTAACCACAACATTTATTGGACAGATACTATGGTAATTTATACCTTCTTGTAATTCCATCCCACTTAAAGAAACAGAGAATTCACCAAAATCGGCCGCTAAAAATCCAGGTTACTTTTTACTGTTTTCTCTCCCATGAACTTATCAATAACACCACATCAGTTCTTGCAAGAACTGAAAAGTTTTCATGAACTACATTCATTAGCTGCCTAGTTCAGCAGGAGTAGGAATCCTGGGATCATATTAAGTTCATGATACACAACAGTTTAAAAAAATGTATAACAAAATGACGAAGTTGGCCAAAAGCAAATCATCTGGCCCTGATCATCAAATCGAAAATTGTTCTGATTCTTTGGCAGTGAGAATCTCTCAACAAATCTGAATACAGCTGAAAAGAAAATCATTGCAAACAATTTTGCAAAAGAAGATATTGAGATAAATCAACTTGTACGCAACCCTAGACACAAAATAACATGATATAAGATTAAGATATATGCATACCATAACAAAATAATTTATGATATTCAACAAGGGCAAGATCAAATAACAAGCAGTTATTGGTTGCATCTAGATGATGAGTTTTAGTTATCACTGGTTGTTTCTGGTTGCATTGGACAATCATGTAGAAAATACAAGAACTGCGATTGGGTGAAATAGGCATGGAGCTATGTAAAACTGTGTTGTCATTGGCCATTTCCTTGCTTGACAACTATATTGGTGTCACCAGGTCCAACATCAATCTGGACAGGTGGTCGGAAACATTTCCCTTGCACAACATCCTCCAGACCCTACAAAACCGGGGAGTTTAAAAAAAAAATAGCATGGTATTCATTGAAAACAAATGACTGACTTACAGACATATACCTTTTTCACCTTTGTTTTTTTCTTTCAAAATGTGTTATTTTTTTCTTTTTTCCACTCTTGAGATACAACTTGTAAGTTTTCATAAAAGTATAATAACCAAAGCCTTCACTAACAATGAGGAATACCAAAAATCAATAAAGCAAACATTGATAAAGAATGCATTTTTTCTTTCAACTCCTCTCCAGAAGTGAGTACAATGACAGATGCTAATATGTAAACAGTTATTAATATACCACTGGGCAGTAACAGTAATTTGTTCTTCTACAACAATTGTTATAATATGGCCACACTTTCATAGCAAAAACATTAAAAATGCCACCATCATTTTACCGGATCTCTGAGATCACTTAGGAGGTCTCAGAGGTGGACCATCTCCAACACCCACCCAACACTTGTTTTCAGGATTGCAATTGTACTTGTACACCCATGTCTCTTCTCCAGTCAGAACTTTATACACAGACTTTGACCACCTTTCATCATATTCTCTGAGCATGTTTTAACAAAACTTCAACCCTAGCCCTTTTCTGATCCTCAGCCAACATTTAGGGCACCCACCGGACACAGACCTCCCTTAGCTTTAGATGTTCATGTAATACTTTAAAGATATTTTACAGTGGATGAAAAGCCGAGTTCCTCCTGTATTTCCACATATCATTCTCCTGTTCATATACATCAACTTTCGCACAGCTTCTATGCTTGTATTTCTAGTTATATGGACAGGGAAGGGGCCTGCTTTGGCGGTCTTTCTGATACATGAAAATTCCTGATACCATTTGTAAACAGTTGATTTGGGAAGAGGCAGACTCTCCAAATGTTGCTGTTAGCTGATCTCAATGTTTCATAGTAATCAAAAGTCTTTTTGCAATCATGTGAAATCATTGTTTGAAAATCATGAGTGTCCGGCCCAATTTCAATGTCTGAAGATGGCCTTACTTCACCTCACACTTCTGGTTATTAAACTTGTCATTTTTTTTTAAAAACTATGAAAAAACTTTCTCGATCCTATAAAGCATGTATGCACACGTCTGCCAAATTTGAAGGCAATATGACCAATAGACATAGATTAGTCCATGTATACAAAAGGTGCAGTATACCTTGTAACATTTTGTATTCTGCCTCTTGCAGCAACTAAATCTTTGCACTTTATGAATTTGACTGCAAACAATGATCAAAAAAAAAAAAAAACAAGAACAAAAAACAAAAAAATTGGTAAAGCATTTACGATCAATTGAAAAATATACCAAAGCCAGTGAAAACAATGACAGCCTAAATACCTTCACTTACCTCGCCATCATAGGACACCAAGGGAGAAATTTCACATACTATGGTGTACTGCTCATCCTGATCTTGTTGGCTGGGATAGGAAATAAGTCAAAAATTAAGAAAAAAAAAAGTGGAGCCACAAATTCATTTTAAAAAAGTGGAGAGATGTCAACATTGGTAACTGCTGTAAAAACATATCATTGTGAATCCAAATATTATACAATCTGACCCTTTGTCAAGAGCAGCATTATATTTACTGAAACTTCATAGATGTTTCTGGATGCAAACATCACAGTTATTTGATAAACTAGGCAGACAAATCTAATCCAGGCAACAACAAATGATAATTTTCACTATTAATCATTGGTTATGGTTATGGTTTTTATAAGCTTTTCAACCTCCTGAAGTGGTGGTTATCTCAGCTGTCCACAACCGTGGTCAAAAAATAACATAACACTATTGTGTTTGTGAACCAATTTAATCATTGTTTCATTCCATCTTGACTTTATAGCTCAATGGCAGTCTACTTGCCAGATTTTTAGAGCTTTAAAAAGTTAAGTTGTTGTTATCCATTTTTCTCATAAGTCAAAGCAAACAGAATGGGAAAAATAATTTGTGCAATAGGCATTCCTGAAATCAAAATAAAATGACTGAAAATATTTCACAGATTTTTCTCTTCTAAGTGCCAATTCAAAAGCTTTCATGTTAATTCCACATCTCATATGTGTTCTGATTCAGACCTTTTCCATCTTGTTTTGCTTCTATTCAAAGTAGGGATCCATAATTTTCATTCACTAATCTGGAGTGCCATTCTAAGCACCCACTCACTATCTGCCATAATGTGCAGAGCTTAAGCATTTGGAATGAGGTATTACAGTGATGTGGAAGATCTGGTGCACAGTGATGAGACATTATGTGCCTAAGGTGCATTAGGCTATGAGTAATGTGTATCTTAGGGCTGATGCATCAACTTGTTTATTTAGGCTGAGAAGTGATTATGACAGAAATTTCAGAGGAATTATTGGATATTACAACAAAAGCACTCACCCATTTTCCCCATTCTTCTCATTGTTATTATTTCTGGAGAAGTAAAATATGAGAAAAAAAAAAGGCACTGGAAATCATGCACATGCAATAACATTAAGCTCACACAACATTAATATGAGGATAATAGTTTGCTGTTTTTTCTTTTGGTTAGAAACAGAGTGACAACACATAATCGAGAGGTGAATGGATCATATGATTCGAACAGTTTTTGAATCTCTACTACCAAGCTTAGCTGGTTTCTCACTTTTACTGTTCTTCTGAGGTTTATCTCTTTCATATCACACAGTAGTAATAAGCTGCTGGAATGCAAATTTCAAGAAGATGGTTCTCCTAATAAGATAAAATGGACTGCAGTTTGTAAACGTAAAACATTTTAACAGATCAAAATTATCATAGAAATCTTTATTCTCTTATCACTTCTAGAAGATGCAATGATACAACTTATTACATTTTGATAGATGTCAAATGCAAAGCATCTAAAAAGCACATCTGAAGCCACAGCCATGTCATTTTAATTTTTCTTGCTGTTGTTGATGTACAATGACTTAAGGCAAGGCTTGTGGAGAAAGTCCATTGCTTTAAAATGTCTTGTCCATACAGCTTATGCAATTCCACAGACGTAATATTCATCTTACTTGTTACTGAGGCAAAAACAGTTTCAAAAACCATAAGATCCATCTTACTTCACCTTCTCCTTCAACTTCAAATGAAAAAAAAATGTTAATCTACTTCCTTATATTTGACATCATTTTATGTTCAAATATTAAACCATTAGCTCAAAATCACATTAAAAAAAAATAATAAAATTTAAATCTACAATATGCTTACATAAATGAAATAATACTTTACTTCACAAGGATGAATTATTTGTGAGAAAATAAAAATTTGTCAGAATATAAAAAAAAACCAAACATGTTGAGCTATTTTCAATATTTCCATTTTTATTACAACTGGTGCTAAAACTATCCCCGCATTTTAAGTTAAAGACATGAGGAAAGAGAATGTTTTTAACACACATTATAAATACTATGAATATTTACCAGGTCAAACTTTCTATTGTGGATTACAAATAAGTTAGTTTTATCTCATCTTAACTAAATTTCCAATCAAAGTATTCTGTAACAGTAAGAAAATTTACAAAAAAAAAAAAAAAGGAGGGTCCATCAAGCAAATCTATCTGAAATCTATTGAAGACAATTTTCCACTAACAGCTACCATTGTTTTTGCTCATCTGGCCTTCACATTGGTAATTTTTGGACAGATATGAATGACTTTTATTCCACTGATTATAAATTTTACTCAAACTAATAAGATGATAAATAAATCTTGTGTCCACATTATCTCCTACCTTGAAATGAACAATTCAGACAATATGCATGCTGCTATATATATATATATTTTTTTAAATGAAAATAAAACAACAAAGGTCATAGCAAAGTGCCATGTTGAGATTGTTACATCAGCTGTTTTATTTTACTTTTTTTAAATCTTGTAAATCAGTCATCAATATACACTAAAGCCCATGAACATTTTATGACTGTAAATATTCCAAGAGTCTAACTGCATAACTGTGTTGTTGATGATAGACTAAACAACTCAGCGGGTAAACCAGACATTGGGTAGTAAGGAAGTCATTTTTTTGTGCAGAGCTAAGACTGCCATGTGTGGCTGGGTTTCATGCCTTATTTGGTATTGATTGGAGATATGGCATTGAAATACTATTATAAAATATAGTCTGATTATGTATCTGATGCTGAGCTGTGATGCTGAAATAAGTGGTATTGGTAACCACGGTGATGATACACTTGAAATCAGGAGAAAGACAACTCCGGTATTTTGCTATTTATTGACAATATCAAATATGGTTTTCTGTCCTTATCTTAAATTCCTACTTTGCTGTGCATGAGAATCAGACTCTGCATGAGATGTGGATAATGGAGAATTTAGTGAGGGGAGTTAATAAGAGAGAGTGACTTAAAAATCAAAGTGCTGCCTTTCTAACTTTTAGAGAGACTTTTTGCATAGCACCCAGCTGAAGTGTTTTCCAGCGTGTTTACAACATAAAGTAGAGCTAAGTCTATAAATACAGTAAAACCGATATGTCCGTAGACCAAAAAATAATCACGTTGTAATTTAATCAGTTTCTCAATTGCAGAAGTCGGAGCATTTTCTTTCATGAAATCTGACAGATGACAGTTATAACATTACTGATCTTGATCAGCACAGAAAGGCAAGGCAAGTGAACTGAAGCTGATGCGCAGGCAAAATGTCTATGTGTCTGATCATATCTGGATACAGGTTATCATTCCCTGCGAGCTGGAAAATGCTAACCAGAAACAATGGGACCAGATACAACACCAGAATAATCATTATGACTCAACATACATTTGATTCAAGATAGTTACTTTCAAGATAGTAGAAGGTCTCTATCCATTTCTTATTTGTGAAATAATCCACACCCTAATACAACTAACAGCTGGAATAATTCAATGTATTCTAGCCTGAGGGATGATTAAACATACTTAAAATATATTCTGGACTTCATCTTCACATATTCTCTCAACTTCACACATAGTTTTGATTTCATTTGATCTTTTTTTTCTTACTGCATGCTCTGGAAATAATTAGGATTTTAGCTTGATATAGTGATTTAAAGGCAATTCAATCTTTTGATTTAGCATATATTTTGGACTTCTTTTAACTTCTAAGGCATGTTGGATCTCTCTGGTGAAATATTTCCCCTGTGTCCTTGAGAGAATGATTGACAGCAAATCCCTGAGAAGCAGGACCATTACACACACCCTCACAAACTTGAAGGCTGACTTCAGATACATAGCTCTGGCTTTTACAAGTAATGTTGAAATTCAATATCTATCAATGGTTGACACACTAAGCATAAAATATACAACAGAAGTAATGAAAATTGTCCTGACAATGAAAGAGATAATTCTAAAGCCTAATGTGATGTTAGTGTATCTGAATTTCAAATTCACAGTGTTATCTTTTCAATGACTCTTTTGGCTCATGCGTGCATGCAGTTGACAATGTGAAAAGAGAAATATATCGCATGTTAACAGTAAGCTTGTAACTGGAAACTATATAAAACTTGACAATGTTTTTGGATCACACACTTTACCTTTGAATGTCCGTGTAAGGAGTTCCATCTGAATGGACGAATTTCCCTCCAGCTGCTAGCAAGAATCGGTGATGCAAACTCATCAGGTCATCTCGGCAAGTGGTGGGCGTGTCCTTGGGCTGACCATCGGCATTCTTCAAGGGGGAGAACTCATCCTCTCGAAGCACCTCCCAGACCGCAAAGTTCCTGACACATTTTATACACACGACAACGGACAAAACCCAGCAGGCACACAAGAGCATATAGAATAGAGGTGGAGTCAGAGATGGATGAAAGAGATCAAGGAATGCATGAGAAGACATGCAGAGGTGGAGAAAGATCAGATGAATTTGTAGGTGAAGATCAGTAGTGGCAAGGTATGATTAAAGAATGATATGTAACAATGGACATTTGATTTGTTTCAAAACAAAAAAGTTTGAGTATTATTGTTTGAAGATAAGTCCACAACAATGATGAAAGTGTAAATGAAATTTCAACAAAAAGTTCAAATATACAAAATTGAAATTAAAGGTTTCATTTACAAGAATTAAATTAATCGTTAAAAAAAGAAACAAAAAAATGAAAAAAAGTGAAGATTGAAGAGTTTCGGAATGAAAATATGTTTTGATTTTAAGTTTTGATGAGCAGTTGGATGAAGAACATTTCAAAAATAAGAAAAAAAACAAAAAACAAAGGTAATGAAGCGAGTCATAGAAGCGGGCCGATGCAGCAAGTTTTATGTGGAAGCAGATGCAGACAGCAAAAGCCAAGCAAAGCAAACATGAAGCAAGACACAAACAAAAGCACCCATTCAACAAGACACAGACAAAAAAAAAAAAGAAAAAGAAAAAAAAAAAAAGCCCCCATCAGATTAAAGTTATTGTAATTCTAATGATACATACGAGATAAGATGAACAGGTCTTATGGCTTTGATAGAGTGTGGAAATTGAACTACCCCAAGTATGGCAGAACAAAAGGTGCCAGCACGGTTGTTTCTGGCTTTTTTTTCCAGAGATCAAAATATTAAAATAATTTGGTTCCTTCAAAATATGAGAGAAATTTTTTTGGGGGGGGGAAGAAAGACATAAAACTGGCAATGGATAAAGAACGGACTGAAAGGGTTTTTCTGTGTTATAAAAAGATATTTCAAAATTGGCTTTTTCTATCATCACCAAAAAATTATATCCTCTTAGATCAGGTGCACGACAGTCAAAACTGCTCAGTCGTGAACACTAAAGGTGAAGCAGCTTGTTCTGTTACCACAATAAATTGTTTGAGAAAGAAGATGTCTATGACCTATTCAGCATATCTCAATCATACTATCCAATGTCCCTCAGTAAATGCCTCAATAATGCATATATACATGTATATCAGCATAAAACAATTATGATATAAAACTACTGAATTGTTTCATATACTACTCGTACATTTACTTAATTCAGTATGATAAAAGAAACAGTTAGTAAACAACTTTTCAATGCAAGCAGTATGAAGAGTTCTAATCATTTCTGTAAGGTGAATGAAACTATAAGCATATTTTGATGATAATGGGCACTGACTGACCAATTCTTGAGTTTCCAGTTTTCTACATTGATGGTGAACAACAAAAACAGGAAGTTCTCTATCAATGTTTGCCATAATCTCTCCAGTCAAGAAATACATGCAGTCACTTCATGCCTAACATCATCAATTTTCTTGGAGGGAGGAGGGAAACAGGAGGGAGAATCATAGCCATGTATTTCCGCTACATTTGTCTCGCGGCCAGTTGAAATGAGATGTAAGTCGATGGGCTAGAACTGAGAAATCAGGCTTCGAATGTGATGAGGGGGTCAGACACCGATTTTTTTTTTTTATTGCAGAAATCAAAAGTGCATTCATCTCTGAACATGATATCATCGGTCTTACCTTCGATTCATCAATATTTCCTCACTAAAATCGGGTTTTGATGGGAGGAAAGTATGCAGATTT
This sequence comes from Peronia verruculata, assembly GCA_038406235.1. Lineage (NCBI taxonomy): Eukaryota > Metazoa > Mollusca > Gastropoda > Systellommatophora > Onchidiidae > Peronia > Peronia verruculata. The sequence goes on along the minus strand of JBCAUA010424792.1, from coordinate 10,188 downwards.
ATGTGTTCAACCATTGATTTAAACTCAATTTTCTTGGAAGTTTGGTCATTGCTTGGGGGTTCTGGCTTGTCTCTTTAAACTGCAATATCTCTGGCTAGACTAAAGCCAGCTCAGAACTTTTATCACCATCTAAACCCCTGAAAGGGTATGAACTAAGCTTTCACATGATACCAAAAATCCCATATGATGAAAAATCAACATACATCTCATTTTGACTAGCTGAGAGACATTTGCACCTCCTCAAGTCTAGAATTATTTACACATGAACTAAAAACATACTTGTTCTATAAGCAGCTGTCTGAATATTTTAACAATTCCAACTGTTCTTTTGTGATGGTTATGAATCATGTCTGAAGTACAATTGCATATATGGCTGCACAAGACTAGATCTATATTATGTGTGAGCATATGTCTATATGCAACTATGTATGCTTATGTATGTATCAGCTCTTCTGTTGTGGTGGTGTGTCATATTCTGTGTGGCCATAAAATACAGTAGGTCTGTAAAATAATCAAGCCCCTTGAAGGGTGAAATGTTACATAAATGCCTTTTCCTAATACTATTATCATTATCAACATTATAATATAAATTAGATATCGTTGCTGTCGGGTTCCAACCGTGTAAGTGCAAAATTAGGTCTTTTCATCTCTGTAAATAATCAGAACAGTCTGTATTCACATTAAAGCCACAGTGACAATTACTTAGACTGGTGGTCCTTTTCTGCCCCTGCATCTGGTGAATCTTTATAAGCATATTGTGACAGCAGTCATATGTAGTATGTATTGATTTCTGTTACAGGACGTTCAATTTCAAAGCAACAATTGCCCACTATAAATGTTCACAACTATCTCAAAGTCTTTCAATTTTAACATTTTGATGGTTTGTGTAAGATTTTGCCTCATACCACTTTTTACGGTGGTTATGTTGTAGTCTTACACTAGATAATCGGTTTGTAATAAAAAGTAGAACTTGCAAAACAATTTGAATGCCAGCAATTTACTATTTATACTACAAAATCTATTCTATCATAAACTATGATGATATCCCATGCAGCAATTTCTGCCACCTCTGATATGTGAACATGATATCAAAACTTGCCCAATGCATATGGATACCAGTATGTGTGTGCATGTATGGCTCCTGCCTGCACATCACCTACTCCCACAGCCCATGCATCCAACCATTCACAAACGATATGGGAAATAACATTTAGGTTCATATCGTCCTTCCCACTACAGTGTCGAATCTCTGCTGTCATTGTTAGTTAGTCCTATCAAGCATAAGATGATAACGATAATATTTCCTAGTCATCTAAATATCTTTACTCTGAGTCACTAAACAATGAAGTGCGCTAAAAAAAGCAATAAACCAAAAAAATATCCAAAAATTAGTATTTAGCTAATGAACACCTGTTCAGATAATAGGCAAAAAAAATATTGGAAAATAACCCGAAAGTTTTCCCTTACAAATTTAGTGGCTGTTAACAAAGCTTTATGCAGTTTATAGTAGATATTGTAAACACTTGTGACACTGTAGGTATTCTGTGATCTTTCCCTCTTAGAAGCTACATGTTTTGAATAGCACAAAATTTCATGTTGTTTCCAATGTCTCAGAAAATTTCAGGGCAGAAATACAACTGGCTGGAGGAGAAAAATTACTGTTTTGTCACAGCTCCGTAGTTTTCTGTCATGTAAAATATTCAATACTCTTAAACCCAGTAATAAAAAAAAAAAAAAAGAAGTCCTGAATTCCCATGATCTATAACTATGCTTTTGCTATGGCAGGGATTTGCAGTTGATTACAAAGACTTCCAACCCCACTCTACACTTACTGAGCAAAGTGGAAGACATCGAAGACAAATTTTTCCATCTTGATGCCATTAGGAGATGTAGGCTTATGTTGCTGACCTGCTGCATCCACATACGGAATTTTTTTCTTGGCCACGTGGTGCTTCAGCTGGGCTTCATTGTCTTTCCTGGCGTATGGAAATGGAAAATATTGAATGATAGTGTGAACATCATATGACAGAGAGGGAGATAGTGAATTGACCTTTCCTTACTAGCTTTCCAGTGCCAGAAGAGCATGAAACCTATTTTACCTCTTTATTTGTGGTTTCAGGAAATGACTTGGTCTTTCATCACATCTGATTTTTCTAGCCACTGTGTGTGGGCTAATCCTTTCACCACACACCTGACTTTATCTAAGCCATGAATGTAGACAAACTGCATGACAGTGGTGCTATTTCTAATACACAGTTGATATAACTGCCTTACATTTCACTGATGTATCTACACTGACACAGAGCCATATATCCTGGAAACTGAATGGTGTAGTCACCTAAAAAATGCTGAGAAAGAATTTTTTTTTTTAAATTCTGCACAGCAAAATTCTAACCAGAAGAGGAAGTATTTTTTTTCCTTGTGTTTTTTTAAAATAATAATTAAAATTATGTATCAATGGAAATAACCAAATCAATTTCACTCACAAACAAACATGTTTGAGGAAATCCACACTGAAGAAATGATTGCATATGTTGCCAGCGTTGAACAAGAGTCGCCCATCGTGAGTTCGCTTTTCCGCTGTTTTCAAAGTGATCTCACTATATTCGACCACCTGGTACTTGCCGTTGACCTTGCACACAACTCCCACTGCCTCCTTTGGCATTGTCTTCTCCACAACCTGCATGGAGACAAACATCTGCCATTTGCTCATCTTACATTTAGTCCTAGATACCAAATGCACCTACCATTTGCTGAGCAAACTCAAATGAATAGCATGAAAGAATCTAGCATAACTAAGATCTTGCAAATTCATAAGCAAATTTCCAAATTCAAATAACACATAATCAATGGATTATCATAGGAGGCTTTAAAAAAAAAAAAAAAAGAAAATGCATTTTCATTTCAAGATATGACTCCCATTTTAAACACATTGCAAGCTGTCACATGATCCATAAGATTCTATACTGAGAGTTGTTGATGTCTGATTTCTTCCAAACAGTGACACAAAATGCTGTTTTTCTTTTTTTGAGAGATTGTGTTTTCCGGAAGAAAACCTTTAGGTCCCAGTTCTTTTTTGTGAAAAACATGGGCAGTTTGAAATTTTGGGCAGAACTTTTTGTTTCGATCAGCATCTTTGTGGTAAAAGAAAAGTGTAAAGAATACGTCACTGAGCTCTACATCTCCAATATCTATATGAACCCAATAAGTAGCTTGACTCAATAAGGTCCTCCACCTCCTGCCCCCCCCCCTTCCCCCCCCCCCCCCAGAAACAGAAAAAGATAAAACAGGTAAATGTAGCCATTTTGCAGTATGTCAAGCACAGACTTTGGTGCGTGTCGATGTTTCTACATCACAGATACTTGTGGCTTCTACTGACATTTCAAGAGGTTTTAGACAACTGGTCTGGGTTGCTCTGTTCAGGAGCCAGGGCAAAGAGGAATTAATGTTAATTTTTGCTCCTGGATGTGGAGTTGGAATGGGAGGAGGAAGAGGATGTGCACAATTCAAAGGGTTAATTAACACAGAGTGAGCAGCATTACCTTGGCTCCACATTCCACATTCTTCTCCAGACAAAAGCCGATGAAAACTGGGTCAGCCATTTTGACCAGGATGTTGTCCACACAATAAACATGCACATATTTAATGCCACGCTTGGCGAGGTTATCAAGGACACCTTCATCTCGCAGAGCCTGGTACAGTCCACCATTGCCAGCTGTGAGAATACAATGTGATGCCTATGTCAGCTTTTAAGCAATCATTTATGTGTGAAATGTTCTCATCTTTCAAGATAAAATGAAATGCAAATGATGATAAGAAATTTGAAATAAAAGCTCTGAATATCACAAGCAGTAACAAAATATTTTGCTGTCCAGACCAGGAAAATCTTTCATATAATATCAAAACAGACAAAACCAAATACATTGGTAGTGGTGAATAAAGGTTGGTTTGTCCACATCACATTATGCCATCAAAATTCTTAATCATTCTGAATATATATAAAAAATCTTTGTTGTCTGACGCAGATATCACTTTCTGTTGCACTTTTCTTGAACAGAATGGATTATTTGCTTCCTTCTGATGTGTTGGGGATGCATGGAAAAACAAGAATCACACCAAGCTGCTGAGCATTTTCAGATTCACCCAAGCATAAGCCAAGTGGCTAATTAGCTTGAGAACTAACTCATTCTATTTTGCATATGGATTACTTTCCAATTAACATAAAATTCAGGATCATATTTTTTTCTTATACTGTTATTTCGGCCTTAACTGTTGTTTCCTGACCATGAACAAACATGATCATACACCCACTGGGACTCTGACAGTTTCTTCAACAATTAACTGCTTTCCATATCACATGGGAAGGGTTAAAACACACTGAATTTAATTTCTCACCTGGCGCTAGTGCAATTTTGGATGGAGATTCCAGAATAATTCTGCCACTGAAATCAAAGCAAGGTAGTAAACTTTGCTCAAAGAGGATGATGTTTTCCTTCTTTAAACCAAAGTAGTTGTGCTTTTCAAAGAAAGATCTTGTGGCTTCTTTAGTGTGCTCACTTGTCATGATGTACCTGTGGGAGACAGAGAAAGAGGAGGAAAAGGAGAAGGTCACAAACACTCCACCATATCAATAAAACTTTGGTGCAAATATCATCAATTTGAGAAAAAGGTTGAAAAACGGAGGGTGGCAACCATTAGGCTGGGCACATGACACATTACAGCAATGTTGAATTGGTGAAATCGCAAAAGATGTGTTCTAGACCAGTCAGAGGAATCAATGTTTGAATACTCCATAACGGATGTAACTACTTGGGTTTGTGTAGCTCTCTGAAGAAGCCCCTTGGACAGCATATTTCCATCAAATTAAAAAAAACAAAAAAAAACAGACATGCTTTTCTCAACTGTAGCTTTCTTTAGAAGAAATGCTCAACAATTCAAGATTTGGATAAAATCAAGGAATACTTTGTTGAACTTACATAACTCTTAGATGGTACAGCAGATATCTACCTTCAATGAAAAACAGTGAAATTAAAATTTGAATGTTTTCATTGTGTAACTGGTTTTCCAGTGCCTCAAAACATATACATGAATGCAAGTAAATACATCCACATGCAAAGTGATGCAAAGAAAAACCATAAATTTATTACTATGCAACAATGGGATATAAAATGCCAAGCCATTTTTTCATTCAGGCAACATACTAAATGCAACTAACCACTAATGTGCACTAATCCCCATCTCAATTCAAAGTGATACATAAAGGAAAAACTCACCAAGGCACAGCACATGGCTTGCCTGTAACTTTCTCTGCCAGCCTCTCTAACTTCAGGATTCTCTCTGCTTGCAGTTGATAGAGGGTCTTGCTGGAGGGAAGGCCAACATTGTACATCCCCTTGGGATAGGGAACACCTAGCCGAGTCCCCTGGCCTCCAGCCAACAACAAGACTGCCACTTCCGAGTTACCAACTGCTGTCAGTCCTGTGGACAGGGCAAAAGATAAAATGATGGTAGGGAATGTAAAATACTCAAGTCAATGCTGGGTGCTTGGATTTCATGCAGAAATTTTTGGAAGGAATTAAAATCAAGAGACAGAATGTATCTGAAACCTTTAGGAAAGACAGATCAGTTTATTCTCTATGGTAATGACATGAAAAGAAATATGCACAAGAACAAAAGCATTCTCAGTACTGAAAGATGTGTTGGAATCACATTGAGACTGATGAAAAAGAAAAATTAATGAAATTTTCTCGGAGGATGACTCGAAGGTTAAAAACGAATCATTAGGCCAAGTGAGATTTCTCCTTTGTCTTTTGAATGAAATCACAATTGTTCATCACCAAATCTTGAATGTAACCAAGGATATGTTGTTTTCAGAAAAGATAATGCTGAAAGTGGCTCTCACAAGAAAAGTACAAAGCAAATGAGGCCAGGGCTCAGCAAGATTGACTTCCATTAAAATCCTGTAATACTGGACAACTAAGGAAAAATTCAATGATGTGAAGTTTCCTAAGAACCACCAAATACAAAGAAGAATGAAAGGCCATGACTGCCACTCATTATCAGTGTCTGTCATAGACTCAGCCCAAGAAGTAGAAAAATACTATAAATCATCGCATGATTATGCTGACCTAAATTCCTGTACTTCTGAATCAAGTCATTGGAGCTCCTGGCCACACTTCCACAGACATTGGTTTCCAGAGGCTCCAGGTGGTCGTCGATTTTTTCATTGGTCTCCTTCAAAGACAGGTCTGCTTGGCGGAAGTACTCATTGACCTCCTGGGAAAGCAATAGAGAGACAAAAGGATCAAGGCATCAGTGAATTCAGAAGGTAGGACAGGAAAGAGAGGGTCGCCGTGAAGACTATTATCTTCATAGTCATTTTATAGAAATATCTATATCTACAAGACATACACTGCCAAGTGGTGACCAGCTCAATGCATCAGAATCTGTATATAATAATCAGCAAATACACAGAATTTATAAGGTATTCATAAAGTATCAACTTTTCAAACCTCACTGGTTCTTTGTGAGGCACCATCATTTCGTAAAATAAACAATAAGAGCCAGGCTGGCAACTCATTCTTGACTAAATTTATGATATTAATCACTGAACAGTACAACAAATATGTACCATCAATATACATGTTGTCATCGAAGCTGGTATTAATCTTGAATACCCAGGACACAGCTGCATCATTTTACTGAAGCAGTTACAGAATTTCACATATCTGTCTCACAGAAACACAGAACAGTTTCGTCAGAGAGAAATAATTCTCTTCCATTATTGAATAAGCTATTAAAATAAGAATTAGCTCTCCATATTTCCATTTAAAATTGCTATAAAAGTACCTCAAATTTTCCCGCAAAAATTTAAATTTGAACTCACATTTCTTTTTTCTTACCAGTTACACATAGGCAAATAAAAGTCTGGCAATTCACGAATAAAAGGCTCTACAGTAAATATATAAAATAAAGAGTGAAAGAATGAATGTATGAATGAATGAATGAATGAACAAAGAAATAAATATTAAAAAATAAATAAATCAGTCATAAATTTTCAAAAATAATAATAAATAATTTTAAAAAGATTGAACAAGTAATTCTTTTAGAGATTAATAAATTGACTGACCTTCAGATTGATGTGAGAAATTTCTGCAGCCAATGATTTCTGTTGCTCAGGGGTCAGCTTGTCCCAGAACTGCAGGAGGTGTCCTTGACCCTCAGCCTCACAGACTTGTCTTAAACGGTCGACGTCCATCTCGATGTCTCTTTGCTGTTACTGCTGTTTGCTCTCAAGGTTCGTGTATACAATGTCTCTGCTTTTGGCAAGGTCCGCGAAAGTTTCACTCCTTATTCACTATTTACACAGAAATTTTTAAGGAACATCTGAGACGCTGCTTGCCAATATTGTCTCAAAGTTACGTCCTGCTGATCTTAACTAGTTACAAGCAAAGTTTTGGACTACCGCATAAACTCGTATCTATAAATGTTTGAGAGAATTTATTCTCCGGGTGCTCCAAGTTGTCTGGACGGTTCAAAATATTTTTTTCTGTGCTCTTTCAGCTCAAAATCTGTGAAATAAAATAAATAAATAAATAGTAACAGGCTTATAATTATTAAGACAAGATAAAATAATGTATTATAACATCTAAAATAGAATGAGTATAGGACAATGTGAACTCATGAAAATTTGTTGATGATTTATTTCGACACACACGAATACATTTCGGCGCCTCGGTATATGCCCGCTTTAATAAACTTCTACTCATTATCTTGAAACGTAATGGGTATTTGAAACATATGGCTTGTTCCCCGGCTCTTGACGAGAAGTTCTATATCCATAAACAACCCTTCCTATCTGTTACCGATGATGACAGAGAATGTTACTGTTAAACTGATAATGACTAAAGGGCCCAACAGACAGCTGTTTTGTATCCTTCCCAGAAAGCTGACAGAGGACCAAGTTGTAAAGTGCTTCATTTGGGGCAATAATAGCCTGGGTGGTAAAGTGCGTAGAGCCTGCGCTGTACGAGGATAGGCACTACATACTGTTATGAAAGCCGTCTATTACTATTATAGTCTTTTTCACTTTCGGCAATTTAACGCAGGGATTATTATTAATATTATTGTTATTTCGAGGTGCATGCGGGTAGTTGTTCCACCCTGTTACATGGTGGTGTCGGTCAACATGGGACGCCAGTGTACGTTTGCAGTCAAGAGCTGTCTCCTTTTTGAAAAGCTGGAACCATCGCTTCCTTTTTTCACTTTAATACTCTTTAAAATCAGATAAATTAAGTAATTGTGTTTCAGATCATTTGTTCCCCTCCCCCCCCCCCCTTGCTTTTAATGTTGGACATATAACACAATTGTGTTATTGTGTTATGTTATTTTTTTACCACGGTTGTGGACAGCTGAGATAACCACCACTACAGGATGTTGAAAAGCTTATAAAAACCATAACCACAATGTTGAGAGCAAGAGGTGAGAAAGGCAAGAAGTGTGTGGAGCAAGAAGTAATCAGTGTAGTGTAGACAGCTGCCCCGAAGTGTATATTGTTCCAAACACCTGCAATAAATTCTGCATCATTTCGACGTTGAGGATTCCTGTTCTTATTTCACTGTCCGTCTGTAAGTCTCGACCATCTTCACCGCTTGATTACCACTCAAAACGTCACAAACTATATGTATTCAACATCCAGAGTTAGTGACAATGACTAGACAGAAAACATCGAGAAACTAAAGACCCCGAGATGATCACAATGTCCGTGAGTTGTTAGCCAGTCAGAGATCAGAGCAAATAAACAGAATGCAAACCTACACTAACCATAACTAAGCACTAAGGCTGGGCTTGTGACTCTTAAGGAGCTTATACTATTATACTGGAGGGCGGACTGATAACTACGTGAGCCGAATGTGGAGCCATACCCATGGAGGCAAGAAACATAGTTAACGTTAACATTTAATGCCGTTTTTGTTATGTTACCTCATGTAAATTATTTCAAAACTAAACGAAAACTCACACTACCATTATCTTACGATGGCAAGTCTATTGTAATTTGTTTTTTGCTGTAGCTCTTGGTAATTGAATAAATTAAATCATGAATCCCCCGTTTGCTCATAAGAAAAGATTTTAAATGTATTGACCACACTCCGTGCACGAGTATAGCAATACAAGTCTAACCTCATGGCCATGGCTCCCAATAATGGCACGGTAAACACATAGTGTTTTGTTAAGGTGACGTCATGATTCCACAATCCAGTATAACAGTATTACCTATACCTCTCTGAGTATGTGAGCTATGTGTATCTGTATAAGGTTCGTGTGTGCGTGCGTGTGTGTATGTGTGTGTGTATGTGTGTGTGTGTGTGTGTGTGTGTGTGTGTGAGAGAGAGAGAGAGAGACAGCATGTATGCGTATATGTGAACGTGTGTCATGATTTTATCAAATTGTCATTGCTGTCAATGATGAAGTCTTTTTTATCTCTGTGTCTGGTGTGTGCACAACTTGTCTGTTTGTATCATGCAGCACTTTTCCTTTTTCTTAGCAATCTTCGACTTAATCTAGACGTGAAAGTTGTAGATCCATTATAGCCCTATTCAGACATGCAGGGTAACACAATGAATGCCCTTGGTCAAAAACAGTGTCCGAGTTGTCATCTCAGCCCTTTTGAAATTTACACCAAAAAGGAATTCGTACAGGAGAGCACTGCTAACTTCGCTGAGAAGTGCTTGCATCGCCACCGCCTATCGAACTAGATCGTCTTACCACTGTTAACACTTTCAAATCATCCAATGAATTCTAGACATCACACCTTGAGCTAAGAAGTGTTCGCTGACTAAATATAAACGGTTGTCACTATAGCTAGAAAACGACTGCTCAAACCAAAGACTATTGACACCAAAAAGTAGAGAAAGTGTTGTTTATCTTCTGGACAATTCCCTTGAATCCTGTCACTTGACTGTGATTTCTGTTACGATATTCTGTTTAAGTCTGATGGACCTGGTATTTTGACCAGACAGCTAACACAGAACGATAAACAAGCGGAGTAAAAAGAGGGGAAAAACACCCTTGTGTTCCTTACTTGAAACGTACATGTACATCATGAATAAACTCATTTTATAAAATAGAAAAAGACTGTCCAACCGGCAACTAACACAACAATTTAGAAAAATTTTTGAAAAAAGCAAA
>JBCAUA010424682.1:0-17850 GCA_038406235.1 Peronia verruculata | reverse complement strand
CCCCCCCCCCCCCCCCCCCCCCCCCCCCCCCCCCCCCCCCCCCCCCACCAAATTTCTGACTTTTTAGTGAAAACAGTTTGACATCCCTGAGGGGATGATTTTTGAATGGGTTTTCCCAGAAAAAGACTAATACATGACTGATGGATATAAGATAGCCAGATTTGATGAAAATGCAGGTGTGGCAGCAGTTTCAGTTTGTTTTTCTCAAGTTTCTCATCACTCTGGGCAAATCCCATTCCATATTGATGTGACTTCGGGTGAACAATAACAGAAAAATTGCCATGAATTCACTATACATATTACATGTGAACCTAACAGACAAACCTGTAGAGATAGTGTGGTAATTTGAAGGACAAAATACTAATAGTTTCCCCTGAATTCCAGTGGTTCGAGATGTCTGTGTGGTGAATATTGTACCAACCGGCGCTTCCAACGCAAACAGTATGCCAAGACTCTTCCCTTCAAGGCAGGAGACAAGGGCTGGGGTCTCAGAGCAGAGGAGAATATGGAAGAAAAGTAATTAATTATCCTTTTTCTCTTTATTCTGTTACTTACTTTTATCCTTATTTTTATACCTACTTTTTATTGTTACTTTTATATCAAGAACTTTATCATGGTCACTGTGTAGGCTAGGTTTGTTGGTGTAAATCATTTCAATCATTGAGATTGACCTGAATATGCTATACATTACTAGCAGGAATCTGAATATGAGAGATGTGCTAGAAGCCAAAGGTTATGAGCATGGTTTAGTGTAGTTCTATTACAAATAGACTAACATTGTCTCTGTCTCTCTTAATTTTGCCGGGATGCAATTTCTGTTTTTTGTTTTGGTTTTTATGATACCTGGAGCCTCCAAATGATCATCAAACAGACTGATACATAAGTCCAGACTAATTGGAAAAGATTAGCTCAGTCATGGCATTATTGACCTTTGAAGAGATCTAAAAACAGAACGACATGTAGTATCAAATTGGCAAATCCTTCTGTCTCACCCATTCGCCTTTTTCCCCCCTTTGTTCTTCACAGAAAATCAACTAACTTTAGCTATTTTTCTGATCTGTATTTCATCAAACCTTTTCCAAAGATAACCCTATTTTATTCATCACACCTAGGGGTACTTTCATCATGGAGTACGTTGGTGAGTTGCTGGACTATGAGGAGTTTGTACGTCGGACACGCCAGTACTCGAAAGTTGGCCTCGTTCATCACTACTTTATGGCACTGAATGGGGATGAAGTGATTGATGCCACACAGAAAGGCAGCATCTCTCGTTTTATCAACCATAGTTGTGATCCAAACTGTGAGACACAAAAAGTAAGCTGCGGCATTTCTTTCTTTTTTTTTTTTTTGTTTTTTTTGTTCTTTCAGCTTCTGTATTTTGCAGCATGTTTTTCCACAATGACTAGTTGCTTCACAATCATCTCTATGACTAGTAATAATGAGGAAAGCAAACAATGTCATGTCACTCTTTATACAAGCTATATTGTCAGGTCTTGCAAAAAAAAGGTCACTTAAAGTTGTTTTGAGGTGGACTGAACCAGTAACCTGACACATTAGGCAAAAATTTGGATGAGAACTTGGGATGACTGAAGTGATCAGATACTGTTCTGGAGGGGGAAAAAATAATGTAGAAGCATAAATAACTCGTCAGAAGCATTGATGGAATCGAGACAAAATACTCCACCAGGCTATTTATTGGCTGTGGAAAATCAAGATGCATTAGGAAGGTCGTTTTTTTTTAAATAGAGCCAGAGTGAAGTACTCAATAATGAAAGACAGATCAGGGCAAAGAAATTAGATGATGTGTCATGGCAGTGTTGCAGCTTCAGAGTGACTTTCAAGTGAAATATGATTGTGATGATCATTTTTGTTCTGCTGTTGCAGTGGACTGTGAATGGAGAGCTGCGGGTAGGATTTTTTACACGCAAATCCATCCAGAAAGGGGAGGAACTGACCTTTGACTACCAGTTCGAACATTATGGGTGAGTTTGTTTGTCAGTCTTGTATATTTAGCTTTCTGTTTGAAAATTACTTGCTACATTTCTTCTCTTTAAAAGATCTAGTATATTTTTGGCAGTAAATTGAAGAAATGTTTTAAACATTTTTTCTTTACATTGTTTTCTTTTGAGGAAATGTTCAATGTTACGTTTATTTTGCTATATTTTTAATTCAATGACAGAATTGCTATGTGCAAGTTAATTTGATGATTCTTGAGAGAGTTTGATGACTGGTTTACACACCTTTGATGTATGAAAAGAAATTTTTTATCGTATGTGTGATTATGCCTTTTCCTAGCCATTGACAATTCATTTTTATCTATCATCTGTGCTGACCATGTCTGTTTATCAGTGATCAGCCATAAATGCTAAAATACAGGTAGTCCAAAATTTAATGGTTCATATCTCCATGTGTCTCAATTTTACTGTTACAGAGAACCCCAAAAGTGTTACTGTGGTGCAGAGAACTGCCGGGGCTACATTGGACTGGTCAAGTCACCCACAAGAAGCAGCAGCAAGAGGGAGAAAAAGAAGAAGAAAGAAATCTTCAAAGATGAATTGGTTAGTGTCTTAGCCCTCCCCCCTGGACAGTTTGTGCAGTCTATGAGGAAAAAAACTGAAAACTTGAAGTCCACATTTTAGGATAATATAGTCAAAAAAGCCAAGAATTAAATACTGATAAATCACAGTAGATGATTAGTTATATCAGTTGTTTTCAGGGATTGTCTGCTTTTTTTTTTATATTATCATTATTATAGATCTATGTATTTATATTAAATGAAAAGTTTTGCTAAGTACAGTATAAAACAACCAAAAAAAGATATTATGCCTATCTGAAAAACATGTGATATCACACTACAATTTAAACTTTGACTGCTGTAGTATTCAGCAGATGAAACACTTTTGTGCTGTGTACTTTTGCAGTGAAACGAATGCTCTGTTTGTATTGTAGTATTTTCTGTTTCACCAACTCCTGTTCTTGCATCCTCAGCTGGAGGAGGACATTGAAAAGTTGTCCTTGCTGGATGGTATGAGGAACAAAAATCATGTGCTAGAACTGTGCCGGTTGATGGTCCGTGCAGAGAAAGTCCAGCACAGGATGGCCATCCTCAAAATCTTACAAGTAAGTGAATGTTCTGGAAACTTATGATTTTTACAGACTTTATTTGGACATTCCCTGGATGCTGCAGAATGTTTTACAGTATCATATGTTATAGTTGACAAATTTTTTTTTGGCCCAGTGATTTCTATAAAACTATAAAACTTCTGATATAGCTTCTTCTGTCGTTGAAGATCAGGGAACCACCGCTTTATGGGGGTAAATTCAATATTTTTTCATGATATCAGAGTGGGAGTGGACAGCCTAACTGCTACTACATTGCCAGTGCTGAATACAGCTTTGCTACACTTGTCTGTGTTGGTGAAAAGAACCAAAGCAGCAAGAGCAGGTGTGAGAAAGTGTTATGAATTCACAGAGATAAGGCCTTATGGCTGTTTTCCACTTTCCTCAGGATACCACAGAGCCTGCATGCTTGCGGTTGTTCTTAGACTATCATGGGCTGCCTCTGTTCTGGAGTTGGATGGCTGACATTGGGACTACAGACTACTCTGATGAAACTCAGGAACTCAAGAAATTGGTATGTCATATCTGTTATAATCTCACACTCTTGTACCTCCTGTAGCAGGGGTGATGACTTTCTTAATTGAAATGAACAGTCACATGAAGAAGCTCTTTAGTTATTTTATCATAAATGTTATTACTAAGATTCAAAGGAGCAGAATATCTGTAGCTTTCACTGTATTTCAATATGTTGCGTGTGCACAGTTTTGCATATTAACAATTATTTTCACCAAGTTAGGAGGTAGTGGCAAAAAGTGACTGCCAAGAACAGTTTTTATGAGGCAGCAAGTCATTGTTCTTTATAGAGAACTTTATTAAATTTTGTATATTTCAAAAAGTTGTCTTACAGTGGCCTCGATTAATGTTATTGTACCCTTCACAGATGCTGTCTGTGTTGAAGAGCCTCCCTGTCACCAATAAGACCATCCTGAAGGAAAGCAAAATCCTGGAGATAGTGGACAGGTGGGCAATGGCTGCTGTGGCTGGAGCCCTAAAGCCACCTCCACCACCACCAACCTCAACCACCCCCACCCTTCCCACACCCACCATCGCTGTGGCGGACAACACCACCGATGCTGCTCCTGTGACTGAAGCAACAGAAACTGAAGTGGAGGAGGCACCAGAGTCAATCCCATTACCTGCGGAGGAAGACGAAGGTGCCACAGCTCTCCAGGCAGAGGCGGGGATGACGGTGGCAGAGCCAGACCTCACCACCTCGTCCAGCTCCTCCCCACCACTGTCACCATCACCGGTACCTCCATCGCTCCTCTCTAGCATCACACCCATCTCCATCCTGGCTTCAGCGAAAGATACAAAGGACAGCAAGAGAAAGAGGCGTGTCACCTTTGCAGAGGTTCCAGTAGAGTCAGCCTTTTCTCCAGAGCCAGTGGAGGATGGAGAGGAGAGTGGCATCACTTCTACCCAGGAGGCAGGGGATGAAGAGGAGGAAGAGGAAAGTAAGTATTGCTAGTAATGACATTAATTGATGTGGTCTATTTTTTTTATTTTTGTCTATCAGATTGGTTTAAGCCTACAAAGGGGAGGGAATCTAACACTTCAAAACTTCAATAGCTGCAGCCTCGGTTTTAAAAGATTTGAAAAAATGAAATTATAAGCTGGCTTTAGTAAGTATAGGGTTTTTCATAAATCCTTACCGTTATATGTCTGTGGGCTGACCCTCATTCTCACTGCACAATATTATACCACCATGTTTTGTGAGGCATTTTTCCTTGACAAAGCACAAATTATTGTTCTGATTTTCTGTGGTAACAGCTGCCTTCAGCTCCTCATTAGCCAAATCAGATAGATTATATATGGATAGTTGGGGGCTTACAGAGCACGCTGAAGTACTCTTGGAAATTTTGCCCGTGAGTCAGCTGAGCCATTGACTTAGTGTAGTTATCTCTGTTGCTAGTTGCCAGAAATGAATTTGAGTGAAATATGGCACACCAGGTTCTTTTGAACAAACCTATTCAACTGGTTTAATTTTTGTTTTTGTGTTTCTTTTTTTTTTTTTTTTTTTTTTTTGTTTTTGTATACTGATGTTGAAGAATCTTTTTGCTTGACTATGAGAACAATGGAGATGTGTGAAAAATAGTGTATGCCCAGGTTGACACTCATGTGTCATATTGACTGTAGCGTGAAAACGCGAGTTTGTTGAGAAATTTCCTGGAATGAAAATACATTGAACACATTTTTTTTTTGTTTTTCTTGTATTGGAGAACATAACATTTTAGTCATTCAAGTAGCATTTTGAATCTTTTAGTGTATAGACTCAGAAGTGACTGTGATGTAATCGTGTTGTTCTTTTAGATAGTTAAGTACGGGAAGTTTCAGAATTCAAACTTACTTTTGCAAGAAATGCAGTGGATTTGCTGGGTTTTTTTGTTTTTTTTTTTAGTAAGGGCTAGTTAATTTTTGTCATATTTGTTTTATTATTATTATTTTTTTAATTTTAAAGATGAACTGCCCAATGAGGCAGGAGATGGCAGTGGCCAGGGGACAGTCATGAACTTGGACATGCCAGGTAGTCATTCTCTTGTTTTGTGCTTTTCTTTTGATGGTGGAGGGGGGGGGAGGGGGAAGGATAGGGAGGAAGGGGGTGGAGATCTGAGAATATCAATATCCAGCACAGCAAGCACAAAAATAGTAAAAATCAGTTATGGAAGGCATGGAATTCATAGAAGCACCTCAGAATTTATTTCCGACCTTTCTTCAGCCTGCTCAGTTCTTCGAGTGCTTAGAAATCTAAAAAATAATATATTCAAAAAGTACATATTCAAAATACTGTTATGGAATGATATAAAAAAAAAAAAAGGTAATAGTAGTGGTAAATTTTTATCTTTTGATAACTCATTGTAAATTGACCAACTGTTGCCTATATAGTTGTCAGTCATTGAGGAAATTTGTGTCTCTTTTTTTTTTTTTTTAAATTATTTTGTCACCTATGGGCCATGTCTGGCCATGCATAGCATTAAAATTTCATGAATTATTGCATACTGATATAAAATGGCACCATTTAAACAGAGCACATTATTGTTGTTCTTATCCTCAGGAGAGGCAACTGCCAGCATAGAGAAGGAAGGATTCGCACTGAAATTTGGCCTGAAACCTGAGGTCTCTCTGTCCAGTCACATGGCAGATTCCACCAGCCAACGGGACAGCATCGAGCCGAGTGATAATGTGGCTTCAGGAAGTGACAATGAAGGCTCAGACACAGAGTGCTTGATCAGAGATCCAATAGCTTCATTAGCAGCAGAATGTATGTCACAGTGGAGTAGCCTCAAGGTGGGTACCTGTACATGTTAAGTTTAGGGAAATCAAATGATGATTGGATTCATATATCATCCAAACAATAGTTTCAAAGCATTTATTCCACGGAGACTGATGATGATAAATCCATTATAATTTATGGGCTATGAATAATTTCAGGAAACTACTTTTTTTTTTTCAAGTGCAAAATATTAAAATTGGTGAAATATACTGTGTTGGAGGGCAAAATTATGACTGGAAGTTAAGTATGGGCATTTCATATAATACCCATGAAGCTGCATTTAATTTTTATTTTGATACAGCCATGTTCAGTAAAGGATAAAATATATAAAGACCATTTTTGCTAGATTCCAGTTTTGTTAGGAAATTGTAATAGCACTATGTAAAAATGCAAACACCATAACTGGTATTTTTAACCACTATTATTTTGCAGGAGGTTTTCAAGATTCCTAAGAAGGAAAGAGTAGAAGAGAGGAAGCGGACAGAAAGAGAATTAGGTGTGTATCACAGGCTGGAGTGGATAAATATCTGTCTGCCATAAAATATGTGCAGATAGACAGTATAGTTTGTGAGTTCTCATAGGGGTTTCTTGGAAAGTGAATCAGTGTGTCGAAAATAGATATGAAACGGGTCTCTTTGGATGGAGCCAGATACAGTGTTTGGTTTGTGCATTAGGATATTTATCAGATAACAATTGTAAAGTCAGAAACGGAAAACCTTTCTTATTAGACAACTTTTTACAAATAGTCATACTGGAAAAAGTAGTCAAAAATACTTCATAGACATACATGTTACAGGGAGTGTATGATTTTGTTGAAGTCCGGATAGCCAGTGAGGATGCAGGGCATATAGGGCATAAGAATCAAATTGATCCATTTTTGTTGGTATCATGACAAGTCATGCATGAGCGTTGGCTGTTGCCCATCTAGCTGAACAGTAACACATTTGTCTTCCCTAGCTTCAAAATGTCAGCATGCTTTGTATACAGAGGTTTTAGAAAAAACCCTTGTTTTTTTTTTAAAACTCGTACTAGTATGTGGAAGCAGCAAAATATTTCAGTGAACGAGTGTGTTCTCTCAGAACCTACATAACTTTAGCGGTGTTGATGTACTGAAGTGACAGTTTACTGCAGTGTCCTGTGTAGAATTGAACTAAGAATGATATCTACAGTGTTGAGGTCATAAGAAATTCATCTGTACTCTCTTTGAGAAGATCAAAAAGGAAAATTGACTTTGTAGGTATAAACTGCAAATCTTGATGTGCATTGGCAGTCATGCACACCCCTATTTACAACACAATTTTTGTTGACATGACATAGGATATCTGCTCTGTATATAGAAGATAAAGTTCTGTATACATCAATGTGTGCGTTATAGTTAGTGAATATCTGTTTCATTAGGGTTGTCAAAAAGGCTTTTTTAGCTATGCTCATGTGTCTTGATAGATAACAATCTTTTACAGATGCAGTCAATACTCTGAAGTTCTTCCTGCTTAGATAAAGACTAAAATTTTATGAATTTGTCAAATCTGTAATTTTTGTTCAGGAAATAAAATTCGTGTAGGTGAGTGAGTCAAGTTTCAATCAAGTTTGCAGGAATAACAAAATTATAGTTGGTAATTTTTTTTATATATTTTTTTTCTAACTTGACTAATCGTTTTACTATTGACAGTTGATGGTTCATCTCTAGTGTTTGTGTTAAGTATTTAATCAACTGTTTTTCAGTCCTATGTTCAGCATTTTGCTTTGCTGCTTTTAATGTTACCATCTGTTGAAATATTAAGTATAAAGTTATGGCTTACACTAGAACATAGCCTCTTCTTAACAGCTGGTCAGCTTTTCTGTTTTAGATCATCCCACTTCAGCAGGAGACAGTCAAGACGTAGTCTAGTGTTTTGTCTATTTATTTGTCATCATCTTTTAAGCTGTTTTAATTTCTCCCATGTATAAATTGTGTCATTGGTTTTGTTTTTTTTTTTCATCAACCTGCATCGTTGCTTTGATCAGATGTCTTGTCAAAGAAGGAACCTGAAACAACAGGTAACTGTGTGGCAATTGCTGCAGCCACTTTTTATCTGTCCTAGTATAATTTGGTCATGATTTTTCACTTTCTGATCACACAGTTACTTTAATTATGTCCATTAGAGTCAAGGTGTGGCCAGTGCAAGGTTGTATCACCAGGTCTTTTGATTTTTCTTAATCACACAACAGATATTCTCATCAAAGAGCACCGTGTTTATTATCTCATGGAAAGCTCTTCAATTTTGGTTTACAAATGTACATTTTAGAGCAAACATCTTTAAAGTATCTTGCAATTTGGGCAAGTTTAGACTAAAAAAAACTTGTCCATAGTATAAGGAAAACAAAATATCAGAGCTTTTTCTCTGCTTTTGTTCCAGAATTGGATTGATGAATGAGACTGAGGCAAATTGTTGATTACTTGGTTGATTATAGTAATACACTAAATGGTGTCAGCTTGCTATGAATAGCATTGCCATGAACTTAAACAAAGCCTTACAAGGATTGTAGAAAAACTTGCATATTATCTATTCTCGATGAAGGAAAACTATTAGTTCTGGTAGTTTTGAATTCTAGATTACACACAAGGTGTTGATCCAGTACTGTCATTTTCTTCCTCTAGTTTGTTACACCTTATGTTCAAGGCAGCAGGTTTTGTTATTATTCTTTTTTTTATCATGGCAACCAACAGTTTATGTTTATCTTATCATTTGGTTCCCAGTTAGCAAAAGCATTTGTGATCTGCTATTTAATTTTGCATGGCACTGTTGTAAGCAGGTGCTTGCTTGTGATTTCAGATTACCTCCCTATACTTATGAGCTTTTACTCTGGGCAATACAGTGCAGCCTTGATCTGGGCAGAATAAGAATTGTCTGTCTTTTTTTTTTTTCCCTTCCCCCCTGTAAAATTGTAAAGATTTCATAAAAGATACAACAGGGAAAAAAAAAAATTCCAAAAAATCAGTCATGAACAGTGCTGGAATTAAGGACTTCTGTGCTGTGAGTCAAAAGGCATGTTATATTGAGGAAAGAACTTTTACTAGTTACTGTGGTGCTTGAGTTAGTATTTCCCAAGCCTGACCATCAGCATGATGTGTACTGAGATGAAAGTTGAAATCCTTTGTCACGTAAAATAAATATCGTTCCATCAGTGCTGCTTCACAGACAGTCCTGTCCTTTTTGTGGCGCTTGCGCTCTCTGGCACAATACTTAGTGTTGTAGTGTTGTTATTTTTTTTGTATTGTTTTTTTTGTTTTGTATTTATAATGTAACACACTTGTAACTCAGGCCCCCTGTGCATTTGCTCATCTCGTATTCTTTGAAATCCTACAGATCCCTTCGCTAAATGGAAGAGAAGTAAAACAAGATTTATCTCCAGAAAGAGGTCATTGGAAGATGATGACAAGTAAGTCTTGCAGGAAAATTGTTCTTATAGTATGTTTTAACCCTTTGTACCCTGGTCACCAGTGCCTGAAAACCCCCCGTCCTGGCCCTGTGGGCTGAGAACACACATTTTTTGTTTCATGTTCAATATCTTTTGTAAACACAAGCTTTAAATGCTTTCATGGTCGCAGACATTTGTAATCACCGTAGTCTTAAATGCCCTTACCCCAGAGTGACGTCTTAGATCAATTTTTGGCTGTAGTGGACACATAGGACCAAGGTGAGTGTGTCAGCCTGGTTTACCGGAATAGGCCACCTAAAAAAATTGTTTGGTGTACTGGGCTGTAGGGTTCAATGGCTTAAACTACAACCTTGAATGAGTAATAGCTAATCTAACTTGTTGGATTCTTGAGCTTGAGAAACAAAATGTTTGCCTTTACATGATTTTCTGTGTTATTTTAAGTTAGCCTTAGTTAAGTCTGCGGATTACCATTCTGTGGGAAACAGTAACATTAGCGGTTGTGATTGACTTCTATGAAGTCAGTTGAGCAAGACTTACACATGAATAGAAAAAAGAATTTTGTGTTGATGATGTTTTAATTTAGTACATATGTCTTTGTGTTTTACTTCATTTTGTTAGAGCATGCTCTAAGTTGATGTTTATAAACATGAAAAACTTTCAATGTTCTGTGTGCTTGTGCAAACAAACAAACAAAATCAATGTTCTTTATGCTTCTGCCCATAGAAAATCCAGCCAGCCTAAAATGTCCAAGGAAGAGAGGCGACAGCTGTTTGAAGCCCAGGTAAAAGCAGAGGATGAGCTGGCAGCTCAGGCAGCAGCAGAAGAGTTCCAGAGACAACAGGAGGCTTTTATCTTACACCAACAGCGATTGCTGGAGGACCCACAATATTTCTACTTCCATCAACAGCAAGCAGATCCCAATTTCTCAGCCTTGGATCCCTCTTTGATTCCGTCAGAAGGACTTATTGATCCTATCACCGGGCAACCTATTCCACCAGAAATGTTGATAGATCCCCATACAGGACAGCCAATACTGGATCCTAACGTGGCCCAGCCGGTTATAGACCCAAATACGGGACAACCGGTCATCGACCCCAACACTGGACAACCACTAATGCATCACCCACAGCAGATAGATCCTGTGACCGGTCAGCCAGTCGTTCATCCACACCACATAGACCCTCAGACTGGTCAGCCAATTCAGCATATAGACCCTCACACTGGTCAGCCCATTCATCAAATTGATCCTCTCACTGGGCAGCCGGTCCAGGCCCAGATTGACCCCCATACTGGTCAGGCAGTAACTACTCACATTGATCCACTCACCGGTCAGCCATTGGCCACTCAAATTGATACACTTAGTGGTCAGCCAATCACAGGCCAAATTGATCCCCTGACTGGCCAGCCAATCAGCAGCCAAATCGACCCACTGACAGGTCAGCCACTTCCAGGAGAATCACTGTCTGGACCACCTGTCACTGTAGCTGGACTTGTCCAACAGACTGCACCAGGATTCTCTCACCAGGTAAGCTCGGACTTTGTTCTTATCAGTTTTTGTTCTCTTACTTCCAGGATATATGCATTGAGACTGCTCAATTTCCTGGTTTTACCTTGCCAATTCAAAATATGTTTATCAAGATTGTCAAGTTGGTATCAACTTGAACTTGATGTTTGGAAATCTTTTTTTTTTTAATTTGTTTATTAAAATTAATTTGTCTGGTGCCCAGGGCAAATGAGTGCGAAGTCTCGTCAGATGATTTCAGGCTACGACCAATTCTATTTTCTAACTCAGGTGCCAAATTTATTTCTCTTTTATTTTCACAGATCAAAAATGTAACCTTTTTTTTTAACCTTGAAAAAAAAAAAAAAATTGGGGTATAAATTTTGGAACCTGAGTCAGAAAATAGTTAAAAATGGCCATAACTTGAGATCACTTGGCTGGACTTTTGACTCATTTGTCCTGGGCGCAAGACTTTAATTTATTTATTTTATTTATTTTTTAGTTATTCTAATAAGTAAATTGTTGGAGTGTTCATGGAATGTTTAAGTTCCAGTGATGGATAACAAGCTGATTTAATTACAACTGTCACCGTTTATGGACTTAAGCGCATTGAAAAATTGCTCATTGACATCGTGATTATTCTTAGACAGAAAAGTTTTTAAAAAAATCAAAAGACAGGAGTTTGTGAAGAGAGTAGGGGCACACATAAAACATAACTATCTTGAAGTTTTCTTTTATCAGGGATGTCAGACCTCTGGCTTTAATTAGAAAGCTTACTTTTTTTTTTCCCCCACTGTTCAGAGGGCCAGTTGCACTTGTTGATTGAAATTTGATGTCTACTGTTATTATTATGATAATGCAATACAAATTCTGCATGATGAATGCAAATAAGGATATATGATAGAAATAAACTCATTGTGCTCCAAGATCTGTCATTTGGCAGGTAATTTTTTAAAACCAAAATCTAGTTGAAATTTGTGGTGTTCAGTTCCTCAAATCTAGACAAATGATATGATCATCGTTTTGGGAAAGAGTGATGCATAAGGGGAGCAAGAACTCAGTCAAGATCTGTCTAGAACATCATGTGACATTTCTATTTGAAAAATTGATGACAGCCCTGCATGAGCATTTGTTTTTGTTTGTTTGTTTTTGTTTGAGTCCAGAATTTTTAGAAAAGTAAAATCATGCCCTGTCCATATTCCATTGGAAACTTGCAGAGTTCTTTGAACACAGTATCCTGCGGATTCTTCTCTTAGTATGGGCTAACTGGATAGCATCAACTGACTGGATAGAATGTGGAGGTGCAAAATTGTTTGATGTTTTCATGCAAGGAGTTTGACATCCCTGTTATATTAATCTGTGAAGAAAGCAATGACTGAAAAGCGCCATGATGTGAGAAAGTGTTGTATTATATTATGTCATACCATGATATTAACATATAAATCATATAAATATTTGTGCTTGGTTCACCTGTCTTAAAGCTGCAGCCTTTTTTTTTTTTTTTCCATCCGTCCTGAAAAACACCTGTCTTGGCTTTTTTTTGTTCTTTTCTTACAATACCAAATACCAGGGTAGTATCACAGGTGAATGTCCCAAACCCATCAGTTGACAGAGT
Source organism: Peronia verruculata (assembly GCA_038406235.1). Lineage (NCBI taxonomy): Eukaryota > Metazoa > Mollusca > Gastropoda > Systellommatophora > Onchidiidae > Peronia > Peronia verruculata. The sequence goes on along the minus strand of JBCAUA010424682.1, from coordinate 4,923 downwards.
TGAGCAATCATCAACAGCCAGTTTATGGAATGATTCAGTTTTATCTGGACATCTGTAATTAACTGAAAGCCTTATGATCAACCCCTGTAAAGTGTAATACAATTTTACTTTCAATGGTAAAAACGAGAAGAAAATGAAATGTATTATATTGTGCTCAGACACATTCCCATATCAATCATGATTTTTTAGAATAGAGACATTTTGTGCTACAAGGATACTTCCTTTTGTATTCATAATGCTGGGGCCCTACGTATAAAATGATGGTTTATTTTTTTTAGTTCACTTTGTGTGTAAGAAAAAAGATGATAAAATCTAGAATCAGACTCATCAAATGTCTTGGCATGTTTCTCTCTCTTGACTAAGGTTTAACAATACTTGTTCTTCTCACTACGTACTCTACAGTATTCAACAACAACAACAAAAAAATGATACTAGAAATAAAAGTCCCCAAACATCAGAAAAAAAAAACAAAAAACGAAAAATGTCATTTTTGGTAAGAGCAGTGCTACAGTCCAGGCAGTATCGATGATTGCTCACAGACTGATGACTGTATAACAAGCTACAGCTTTCCGTTCTCTCACAAAGTGTGATATTATTTCTACTCCTGATAATGCGTGTTTTAGCAACCCGCTGTACAGCACCAGCCAGCTCCAGCCCAGGCCCAGCCACTCCCAGACTTAGACTTTGAGGATGAGGTGCCCCCACCACCCTCGCCCCCCACAGCACCAGTCAGCAAGCTGCCACCCAACTGGAAAACCGCCAAAGATGAGGAGGGAAGGATTTATTATTATCATGCATTTTCCAGGTAAAATGCTAGAAATGTTTTGTGTGTTGGTATAGGAGACTACTATTTTGGACTGCATTTTTACAGAAAATTCTGAGCATTGTGCCCTACGCACATCAGATCTTTGAGGTTTATAATGAAAGATTATTTGTTGTCTTACAGCACTCACATTGTATGTGTCTAGCATTGTTCTTGTTTTTTCTTTTTTTTTTATCTTAATTTTTATTTTTATTTTTTTTCCCCATTTTATGGTATTGATACTTCTCTCATTTTAACATCCCTTGAAATTTTGTAACATTTTGCAAAGTTATGAAGAAGAAATTATGTAGATTGGGATCCTTATGTGAACTATTGAAAAATTCTTTAGTTCTTTTCCACTTTATGAAAAGGACGAAAAATCAGGACAGTTGAATGGCGGAAAACTCATACTTTGCAGTCCCAGTAATTAAATCATAACACAGATTTTACTGAACTTGAATGGAGCAGACTCCTCTCCAATTTTAAGAAGATCAGTGCAAAATATGCTTTCCTTCAAAAGATTGTGACCAAGTTTGTGACTTAGTGATCGAACTGAAATTTTGAAAATACGTATTTTTAAATTTTCAGTTGCAGTTAGTGGAAAACTAGGTGATTATATGTCACTCAAAGAAATTGTTTGCTCTACTGAATTTAATGGTTTGATTTTCATTGAGAATTGAGGAGATTGTTTTTCTTCCTTAGTTATCATATTATCTGCCAACATCGCCTGAATAGGTGACATCCTTGTACCCATACCTCGTAAGTTTTAACTTAGATTTGTCAGTGGGTATATAAATTATTTCATAAATTATTATCTGAGCAGCAATGTTTTATCTCTCATTGTGAATCTGCATTCCATTTCTCTCTTTTCTTAGACGCACTCAGTGGGAGATGCCCAGCTGGGATGAGAATGATGATGACTCAGATGACATGGACCTTGATCCCAATCCTCCAGAGGAAATCAAGGTAAATCAACCGTTGCTGGTTACTGATGAGAATAGTTAAGATGATGGACATCAAATATGTCTCGCGGCCAGTCCTTATGAGAAAGTTGCCGTGCTAGAACGGAGAAATCAGGCTTTGAATGTGATGAGGGGGATCAGGTATCAATTTTTTTTTTTTATTGCAGAAATCGAAAGTGCATTCATTTCTAAACAAGACGGTATCCGTCTTGCCCTCGATTTATACATATTACTTGATTAAAATCTGGTTTTTTTGTGAGGTAGGCATGTAGATTTATGTGTAGGACCATTCACTTAAACTCAATTTACTCGGAATTTCGCTCATTGCTGAGTGGTCCCCCTTTGCCTCTTTAAACTGAAATATCTTTGGCTAGAATCGAGTTAGCTCAAAACTTTTTTCACTTCCTGAAAGGATATGAAATAAGCTATCACATGATACCAAAAAACTCGATATGGTGAAAAATCTACATACGTCTCATTTTGACTGGTTGCGAGACATTTGTAGTTTATGCTCCTTCTCTCAGCTGATATGAGGATACAGTTTAAAAACAAAAACTTTCATCTTTCTGTGGCCTTGCAGAACATACAGAATCCAGTAAAATGGCCCTGAAAGCTGCCCAGAATGACCCACTGCCTGATGACGACGATGAAGAGGAGAGTGACGATGAAAATGGCACAGATGATCTTGCAACACTGAAAAGTTACATTAAGGTAAATTTTTGTAGTGTAAGAGGGCAGCTGTTGGTGATCTAGAATCTAGATAGAGATTCTGTTCTAGATCTAGATTGAATTTAATTACGCTTTTTGATTATGGTGACGGCACTGCCTGTGGGATCATTTTAGTTCTTGGAATTTCAACATGTTAGATCTATATCAGGTATGTCAAACCTCCGACTTTTTGGGTCGTTGCCGACTTTCCTACTTTTGACCAATCAACTGCCGACTTTTACTGAATCCACAAGGCAATCGCAGTTTTATAATAATTTGCAATACAAATTTCATACGATGACAATAAAAACCAGAAATACGAATGAGTTTTCCTCGTACCGCGGGCGATAGTCGGACTGTCTGGCGACTGTTTGGAGATCGAAATCGAAGTTCGTAGCGCGTAATTTTCTCACATTCGACAACATGCAGTTGCGCGAGAGTTGTTGATAAATAATCAGCACTTTAGAGTACTGACAACATCAAATAAAATTATAATGTGTCCATGATCTTGAAAAACCTAGTGTAAGAGGGCAGCTGTTCGCTGTCTAGATCTAAAGATTCTAGATCTAGGAAATATGAGTAGAGATCTAGAGCTAGATCTAATCAAATTGCGCATGCTGATTATAATGACGGCACTGTCTGTGGGATCTTTTTAGTTCTTAGAATTTCCATACGTTACATAATTTTATAGTCCCATCCCAGGATCTCGTGAAAAGTTGCAAACTTCTCTCAAAACAATGGAAACAAGTGTGAAAAATCCCGATTTTTTATAAAAGTGGCGGGAGTCAAAGAAATTTTCCGACTTCTTTGTGGAAACAGTTTGACATCCCTGCTTGATTTGTAAACGTTTCTTACCTTGTTTTACACAATATAGCTGTAATTGTGCTGATGTATCGTTAAAACCCCAACACAACACAGCACCTCAAGGCAATTAAATTTTCAATGTTTCAGCTTTTGTTTGTGAACATTAGTTTGAGTGTATATGGATGTAACAGTAATGCACCTCTGAATTTTGTCCTCTGTAGACATTGGAGAAGCGCAACGAGCGTTTAGTGGAGATGGTGCAGGAGGAGATAACCAATGCCAGCAACGTCGAAACTCGTGTTCGACAAGAAGTCATTCAGGCCATGATGAAACAGGTGGTCACTATTGAGGAAACCTACAGGTATGCATATAGAGACCACCATGGGAAAGCACTACCTGTTCACTTTTACACATGGAGGAAAAGTGAAATTTGGTTTTTCAAGACTTCTGTGCTTGTTTAGTTGTTGAAGTTGTTGTTTCAGACTATTGCTTTGGACAACAGGGGCTGGTTTTTTTTTCTGATCTTTTCAAGAAGATTAGGTAAGGCTTAGAAAAAAACCTGTGTACCAAAACCTTGAAAATGTTCAAAATTGGACGTTTGTTGTTTTCTCTCTTAATCTTTATGCAGAGTATATATATATATATGTAAGTTCTTTGCAACTACCTGCAGGCGGTGAAAGCGATGTTCCAGGGGTGACATCTCTTCTATCTCTCCTTGCTCCTGTCTTCTGTCTCACTCTCGTTCCTCTCTTCTCCTTGACCTGTGAACAAACATATCTTACTGTGTTTGGCACAATATAGCCGTGATCATGCTGATGTGCCGTTAAACCTCAACACAAACAACAGTCACTTCTTTATTATCTACAACTTGAACATGGTAGTTGGGAGTGGAAATTTATGTTTTCTTGTCTAGGGCTCAGCTGAAGGAGAGCGTAGCGACTTTTTTATTGTCAGTATAACCAGTGGGAGTGTTGTCACAGCTGAACACATACTCCAACATAGTTAGATACCCATAACAAATTAATTTTCTTTGTTTGTTTGTTTTTTTTTTCATCCAAGATATGTAAGAGTGGAGTCATCAGTTTATAGTTAGCTGTGTTTTGTGATACATTTATGAAAATCTCCAACTATGTTATGGAGAAGTGAAGACGCTGTTGATCACAACTCATTCATACGTCTGGTCTTTGTCCCACAGTACCTTGTTGAAGGAAGCGAGCGACGAGGCACAAGAAATGGCAGACGAGAGAGTGAAAGGTGTCATGGAAGTCTATGAGCAACGACTGGAGAGGATTCAGAAGAGAGTGGACGAAGAAGATGAGTGGGTGTCCAGTCTATTGTTCCACCAAGAACAAATGAAAGTGCAGGTAATCAGCTCAGTCATTGATAGTGTTGGATATGGTCTGATTATTTACTAGTACAGTGGTCTCCACCACAAGAGTCTGGTCACTGAGAGACAAAAACAAAGTGGGCTCTTAGGGAGAGTTCTTAGATGGATTGAAAGCTAGGCGTCCTTATACCAGGCCGAACACCCGCGGTAGGCATTGAAGGCTGTTTACATCACCAGATTTGTAACACCGTTTAAAAAATCAGTAAGAAAATGCCAAATTGTTGACCTCAACTAAATTTTATCATACAAATCATAACTTG
>JBCAUA010424571.1:0-17851 GCA_038406235.1 Peronia verruculata | reverse complement strand
AATGGAAGACGAACTCTCATAAATCGAACCCGTGAGGATGGTCCCGGCAAATTCGATTTAAGCGGACTCGACTGTATAGCAAACAAAATTAGGAAAAAAAAACAAAACAGGTGTCTCCCAAAAAACAAACCAGTTAACGACTTGCATAATTCCCAATTTAATAATGGCCGGTTTGAAAAGTGTTAATATGAACCATTCATAAATATCGTCATATCGTCCTAGCCACTTTAAAATCTAGAGGATATCCAAACATTTGAAATTCAGTGACTGAAAAAAAAAAACCCAAAAAAACAGTAACTTGATATCTATTATCATCTTTTTTAATGTTATTTGGATTATTTTTAAATCTATGACTTGCCTTGTCTCCAATTCATTCTTCTGACCCATCCTCCTCCCAACCTTCCATTTCTCTCACCTGAGCTAGAGTACTGGTACCGGGTACTTCCTCAATTGATGTCTGTGATGATTCCTCATTACTCTGCTCTGTCATAAACTTTGTTTTTGTCTTTTTCTTCTTTGTTGTGGCTTCTGAATCTTGCTCCATGTGTCGTTTCTGACAAAAAGTAATGTTCATACATATAATAAAGTATGTTTGCATATTATAAACAAGAAAAAGAATCTCAAATATGATGTTCAGTATATGCAACATAATATATAAAAAGATCTGAAAAAAAAAAAAAGCAGATGTATTCAGATGTAAGACAGAAATATGTCTTGCGCTCGGAGCAAATGAGTCGGTAGTCATGCTGAGTGAACTCGATCTAGGGCTGCTTTTAACTATTTTCCAACTCAAATAGAAACATTTTTTTTGTTTCACACAACTAAAATTCAACCTTTTTTAATCTGAGAAAAGGAAAAATCTGGTATCTGAATCTGAGTGAGAGAATAGCTAAAAACAGCTGTAACTCCAAATCGCACGACCTGACTTCTGACTCATTTGCTGGTGGGTGCAAGAGATATATGTTTAAAAAAAAAAAAAAAAGGTTTGACTGATCTTTTCAATAGAGTAGAAATTTTGTTTAATAGTTTGATTCTATGAAGTCTCAGCACATTTTATTTATACAGTCATTTGCAGTTTACTGATTTAGCTGCTGACATCACCCAAGCTGTGGATTGAGATGTGTGAAGAACAAGCAAAAATCATAAAGTCAAGACCATCACAGTAACTTAGTAAGAGAAGTTCAAGTGTAAGAGCATGGATGGAAGATGTGTGTGACACTGGAATCATCCCAAAGAGGCTGACCTCAACCACAACTAAAAGTTGAGCACTTTCTAGTACATAAATAATGATGATAGAAGATAACAGGAGGAAGGAGGATAAATGAAATTTCTGAGGAACAGGGCTTCTCTCTAAGACTAAAACATTTTCACCAAGAAAAATATTTTTCATCCATTTCTAGGATGAGATTCAACCCTATATTTACAAAAATTCCTGAATCATTTACTTGCCTTTTTCTTTGGTTTAGTAAGATCTGCAGAAGGTAATACTGATGATGATGAAGACTTGTCAGTCAGCTGCTCTGGACTGTCAATCACAGGTGTGTTCCTCTTCTCTTTATTAGACAGTTTCTCTCTTGTGGCCTGTGAGATTGCCATCTGGCCCTCAGCCCTAGTTGTGTTGTCTTTCGTCTTCTTGCCCAGGTGTTGTGCAGTCTGTTCTTCTTCCTCATCTTCACTGTCACTGTCATGCGAGACCTCCGTCTTTTGCGTCGCCTTAGCCACATTTATTTCTACCTGGCTTTGTGCCACATTGATAGCTTGTGTATTTGACTGGATCGAAGAGGAAATAAAGAATTTTTTAAAAAAAGAATAAAGAAAGTAACATTCCCTCTTTTAAAGCATGATTCAAATCCTTAATTTGGCAGAAAAAAAAAAAAAAGGTCAAAGAGGATAACTGATACAATAGTTCCTCCTATCTATAGCATCATAAAAAAAAAAAAAAAGCTTATTTAGGCTGAGAAAACAATGAGAAGATGAAGAAATATCATACTTGTAGTTAATTAAATTTATTTACAAATTTATTTATTTTAAAACCTCAGTTTAGCAAAGGAAAACAGTATAGGCAGACAATAAAAATGACACAGCAGTCAAAGAAATAGACAAGTGATTTATTAGCTCATGTTTTTTTGACAGTGTCAACCAAAACCTTGGTTTCGTTGAGATGCCAGTAAAAACAAAAAAAAAAAAAAAGGAATTTTACAGTGCTACTCTGGCTGACAGAACTTCTGAGAGGATATACATTATACATACTATAGGTGTAGCAGTGATTATAATATTTCCCTCCTCCACACCATTATTCAAAAGCCTGGTTTACAATTTTAACAATCACACATTCAGATCTCTCATGATCTATAGGTTGGCAAAGAAAGTCAGACACTGTCCAAAACATTCAAGAAATTCCTCTAATGACTGAGCTTGTGCAGCCTGTATATATGACTTTTGATATGGGAGCTACTGCTGTTCTATAAAATAGCATAAAGCTTTTCATAAAGCACAAAGATGTTCACAACTGCTATAATTACTGCTCAGTCAACTGCCAAAAATGTTTTGCATGTCAAATGCATAGATGAACAATTCCACTGAATTCAATGTACTGTAAAATAAAACTTGCCTTTACCACTCTGGATACACTGGAGCTTGTAAAAAGTGGAGACTTCAGGTCTTTCATAAACATTCAGTTTTGATACATTATGACAGAAAAGGCTGATATCACTATACATTGCTCTTCCCTCTAGAAAGCTGCTAAAATAATGATCCTTGTTGCCCTGTATTTATTAGCTGTAACAGTTATGACCTACAGCTAGAGGGCCATCAAAAACATGCTGATCCAAAATCTATTCATAATTTGATGGTATCTGGTTTGACATTTTCCACAACATGAACATAGCAGATCTGTAAAATACATGTAGTGTAAAATCTTACCATAGATCTGAGTTTCTCGATTTCTTGTCTGAGAGAGGAGATCAAACGTTTCTGGGCTTCATTATCCATTTCAGAGGTGACAAGTCGTTCTCTGAGACTATCATTCTCTTCACTAAGTTTTTCTACTTCTCTTTCCAGTTCTGTGGAGTCTCGGACATCATTCTGAAATTGATGGTTAAATAGTGCCAGACAATCTCAACCACAATAATGCAAATACTCCCCATACAAACGGAACCATTCATAACAGGATCGCACATGATATAGCAGTAGTCTGTGACAGTTGAATTGCTTATAACAGGATACCTGTAATGCTAAGTGCACACAATATAGTCCACCTGTACGCCTTGTGGTAGATCTACTTCAAAACTGCACAAGGCACAAAACTGGATCAAGTACACTACAAACATGATTGCTTGATCACTAGATCTATTATTTCATCTGCTTTGTTCAATGGGTGTGCCGTAAGGGGGAAGGAGGTGGGTGGCAGACAATTAGATCAGCCACGTGGCCTTGGGAATCTTGAAATGAGAGGGATGGCTCATCCATAAATTATAATATGATAAACAAAATAAGCTGAGGTGGTGGGCCAACATGAGCAAAGAAAGGACTCATATGTGTAGCTTCTAAAATTAGGCAAGATAGCTAGGGAGCTTACCGTTCAGTGGCCATTTGGTCTGGGTAACTCATTAACAGAGACACGTACAGTGTACTGACACATGCAGCTGCCTTTGTACACATTTTGTGGTGTTGATATCACAGTGTGTTTCAACTGTTGTCTGATGTGGACCAAGCAAGATTTATTCCCATTGCTTATTTTGTCACTTCAATTACTTTGCTATTCCACACATCAATATAGTTATTGATGCCTTTCACCCCAGTCCCATACCGGTGTACGCAAGAGATCAAGCACAAAGGGATCGGTACAGGAGGAGAAGGGGAACAGTGGGTGAGGTAATGTGATACCCTTGATATTTCAGTGCACTTAGGCAAGGCCACTTTTGGTACTATTGTTGGGGACAGTGATCAGGGAGAATCAGACATGAGGCCAGTGAAGTGTCCTGTGCTAGATTTTAGGTATCCATGTGGCCAGTTGCTCTGTAAGACTTTCGACTATTAGAAATAGTACATAAGCATAGTGTGACTTGTAATATAATGTATCATGGTAATAGTAATCATCACCATTCTGGGATCCGAGAAAAATGCGGCCGCACCGCACTTTATGCGGCCGCATTTTTACCCAATTGCTGCACGATTGCCGCACTTTTTGCCGTTTTGGCACTTTTTGGCATTTTTTGCCATTTTGGAGCATTTTCCGCATTTTTCTACATATTTTAATTATGGAAGTGAATAGAATTCTTTGTTGATTTTTTTTTTTTTAAAATTTGGCAGACTTTTTTTACCTGGCATGAAAACAAATGGGGGGTCCTACATAACTAGTAGTTTCGTTAATGCTGCTACAGTCGACTTCTACAGCACTCAATTAAGTCAGAACGTAAACAATCGCTTAGCAGATGTCTAGCTCTACAAAAAATACACCAGAATGTCTGAGAACGCGGTCATGTACCCCCACCCCCGGTCCATTTTTAAAAAATCTCAATCCATGCCTGGATATTTTACCGGATGAGGAGACTTAAGATCATGATGAATATGATGATTGTGGGTCAGAATCTGTGAGTGAGCCAGAACTGGACTCTGGAACATCAATATCGAGGAGTGACGATACTCAAGTCTGGCTTTCTGTCCTCAACATATATAGATCTACATAATTTAGATCTGAATTTGGGCCTATTGCTTGCTATGGAGAGGGACTGTAGAACAAGGAATAAGGGGAAAACACAGAAGAGAGGAGGGCTTCCTGTCAACTATAAGCCTGCGTGACAAAACCAGTATGAAGATATGATCCTTTAAAAGCCTACTGGCCATCCAAGCAAAAATCAGTGTTGTATCGGGGAATGATAAATTGGTTTTCCGGAACTTATTTTAATCATTATTAGTACACCCTTTTTGGAAACTTATGTGACTGGCTGAAAAGACTTAGCCCCAGGACTTAAAAATCAAATTGGTTTAATTTTTGCATGTGTGTGGTGGTTTTTCATGTTGAGGTACTTCAAAAGGTGTTCAGATATATCAACTTTATTCATCATGACCTTTGATGATAAATGCAGCGACATCAAGTTTTCGCCCTGTCCATTGATCTTGTATTTGCCTTGTTCGTATTACAATTATGGAACGATGTCAGCAGTGCATTTTTTTTTTTTTAAGGTGTTTAGCTTAATTACTAACCCTATTATTTCTCGTAATTAGACCTATGTTAATATATATGCTCGCTAGTGGGTTGTGCAGACTGTCATCTGAAAACGTTATAAAGCTCTGTTGTAATTTGTGAGTTGCACTTTTTTAGCATTTTTTGGCACTTTTTGCCACATTTTTTGCCCCAGGCGTTTCCATTTCTCTATAAACGTTGACTTTTACTTTTAGTTTGGCCCAAATGGGTGGGATGAAGCGTATCATATTACCCTAACTCCAGGCCGGCTACCCAGCAATTATGGCCTGTCACACATCACTGAGCAAGCTCATCTGTGACTTGGAGGGCAGTATTTGGAGTAACTAAATTTTAGTTTTAACCATCTGTTACAAAGCTGTTTTAAGCATTAGGAAAGAGGAAAGCATATATATGCACACATAGATAAAGATTTCCACTTTCTAATGATGTAAATTTTATGACAAGTTGTCTTCTGTGAGTGCAATGAATTGAATGTTACCATAGTCTTGTTGGTTTTGTTAGCCCACCTCAGAAAGTTCTATTGCTGAAGGAAAAATAATATTTTCTATACCAACAGTGATAATCCAACATTCTGGTTAACATCTGTATATCCAGCAGTAATAATCCTAGATGACAATGCAATAACATTGCCAAGTTCTTGCTTCCTAGATTCAATAAATATTTTTTTTTACCCTCATTGTGATGATGAACAACCCTTTTTTCTTTACTCTGTGATATATATAGGCTCAGGCATCTCTATTTCCCTCTTACTATGATTGTTATTGATCTAAAAAAAAAAAAAAAACTCTTCTCTCTTTCATCACAAAAAAATTCTCTGCATGTATTTCATTAAACTTTTATATTATTGTGTACATCTTTACATTATTACCACAATTTTCTGTTTTACATAAATCTGCTCTACTTTAGAGATGACAAAAGTATATAACAGGTGGTCTGAATTGACCAAAAATATAAAATGCTTTATTGTAACCGCAAGCTGCCTTGCACTGACAATGATGAAAAAGAGCTCTAATGAATAAAAAGGAATGAAAAATGACTTGTTTAATAACATTATAGTATTGAAAAAATAAAATTTTTACCTCGAGAAACTGCACTTTATGAAGATTGTCTGAACAGGTGAGCCATTGTCTCCCTTGAAAAGCAAGAACCTAACCGAAACTTTTCTATTATGACTCTTCCGTAACCATTTAATACTGGAAATATAAGTGGAAATTTCGGATTATCACAAAGGATGCCTTTTTAGACAAAAACAAATTTGAAAATTACCCATTTTTAATGGTTGGCTTTGACAAGAAACACATGAATTATGTGGTGATAGAGATTTTATTAACCTAGCTCATATTAAAGACCAAGTTCTCACCTTTCACCACATATCTTACGTGATAATTGTAACTAATAGCATTACTAAGACATTCCCGTTCAAAGTTGGCAGACAAAAGTAAATTTTTACCACTGCCACAAAAAAGTGGTCAGATATGTGCTCAGGCATGACGATTCACCATACCTAAGTAGGTTTGGGAGAGGGTGGAGGGACCTGGGGAAATTTGATACGCCACTAACTGGGTGCCCTGCTCCAACTAAAAGTCAACCCTGAAACCACCGTGTGCTGCATTTTTTGGCTTTAAAAATGGCATTTTTCTCAGATCACAGAAATGTGTAGATCTAGATCTAGGCCAAATTTCCGATTTTACACCCAGGGCAAAGCAAAAAGTCTCTAGTTTTGTGCATTCATTGTTTTTCTTTTTCACTAATACTATAATTACTATAATTAATTACATTCTGAGAAATCTGGGATTTAAAATATGTTTGTGGGTGCCTGAAATCCAGGAAAATCTCAGAATTTGCAGGAGGATTGGCAACTCTGCAAACTGTCACAAGTCTCATACATTTTTTTTTTTCTATGTCAATGAAAGTGAACAGCTTGGAGCATTTAAACTCCCTTCTAAAAATGGACTAAAATTTCCCGTTGGTCACTTGGTCAGAACAAATCTATTGATAAAAAGACATAATAAACAGACAGGTAATAATGTAGGAAAATTGAGAATTTGTAACTAGATATAACTTTAGCAAACCTTTCCAAGGCTGGTTTGATGGCCACAATAATGGAGCAGTCTTGCAGTGTCTTTGAAACAAGGAACCTTTTAACCTGTAATAAAAAAGATGCTGATATTGCTAATGGAAGAATACTTTTTGTAAGACATTAATTTCAACAGTAAAAACATAAGGGGAATATTTCAGATTGTCACAATCCTTCAAAGAAAATAGCCTGTTGCATTTCCATCTTCATTCCACTACAGAACAGTCAGAGCTACAGAATTTTGTAATAAAAGGATTTTTACCATATAATATTTATGAATTTTGATATATCATAGCTGTGCCCATAAACTGGCTGTTATTATCTCCCATGGCATGCCTTATATACCTCAAAAATAATTTATATAAAAAAAAAAAGATATAAAATAATAAAACAAAATTGCCTGGCAACATTTTTTACCATGAAACATAATCTATTGTTTGCAGATAATCAACCTCATCCCTACAATTTTCTGAATATAACAAAATTTTAAAAAAACAAAATAGATCCTCAATAAGCAACAAATAAAAAACAGCAACAAATCCTGGAACACATAAATGAAAAATCAGCAAAGGAACAATATATCTCAGAACAATGAATTAAACTTCTTCAAACATTAATTACCTCCAGAAAATTCCATGCCAACCTTTTTCCATCTCCCTTAGGAAAGAAATGGGGCACAATATGGTATTATGATCTGTCCCTAAATTTCCACAATGTCAATGACTCTCATGAGTTTGTCAAAATTTCCCCGTCATTAAAGGCAGACTGATGAAGAACTGAAGCATGTTTGTATCTTTGGATATCAAAAGTTGAGTGTTTTCATCATATGTCTCACAATATGCAAGAGTCTGAAAGCTTGACTTTTATAACATGCTAGGTATAACTAGGTAAATTATCTACAGCAAATACAACATTGGAGGTTCAAAGCAGTAGTGGCTATGCTTCTTTCTTTATTACTTACACAAAAAGCTATCTCTCCCTCCTGTAATAAACTGCAAAAAACTGTCAGTGATAATTTGCCACCTTATTTAGCAAAATACCATACTGACTGTGCTGTTCTGCCCGCACACCATTTTGAGAACTTTTGCATAACATTTCAGGGATTTACCAACATAAAACCACACTAATCACAGCCTGTAAAATACACTGCATGTGGAAAACTATGAAAGCACATGAGACATGATTCACGACACCAAGATCATAAAAATGACAGGGACAATCTAATATCACAACTGTGTTCAACAGTGTGACATTTCAGTCAGTTGACCATCTCATGCTATGCAGACAGCACATGCCAGGCAAGAAAGGAACTTCAATCTTACACAGAAATAGCATCCCACATATGCAAACTTTCCAAGTAATCCCTGACTGGCACTTCAACTATTAAGTGATTTCTCTTTAAAATCTTGAGGTCAGGTGTTAAATTAAGGATAAAATGCAATTTCTAGAAGTGATTAAAAAAAAAAATGTGTATCAATGTGATTTGGTGTCTACACTCAAACAGGTCAAAATACTAATTGTGCACTACTAGCTTGATGAAATTAGTAATGTTGCTAAAAAGTCTGATTTAATTTGTTAACCCTATCTGAACGATAATAAAATATTAAGATCATTTTCATATCAGTTTTATTTATTCAATTTACTTTCTCTTCACATATTATCTGCATAAATGACTTCAATCTTGTAAATTTTGCTTTCACTTTTCTTTTAATAAGACTTGTTAATGAGCATTTACTTTTACAATGTCCAATGAGAAGACACCTGATTCCAAAACAAGATACTGTTGACAAAGATGACTTGTAATAAAAAATGTTTATATACTTTCTGCACAATTCTCTTATATGGAGATTTGTTTCCCATGCAAAACAATGAAATGACTTGCCTGATACTTAAGTACCACAATCAAATCGACCACATCCTTGTCAAACAACACTTCCAATTAAGTGCTAACATCACCAGAACCAGAAGCTTTCCTGGAGCGGACATTGGATGTGATCACCAGTTGATAATGATGACCTTTGCTCTATACCTCAAGAACAACAAAAGGAAGGGGAACACCAGATTAAGGTTCAATCTAGAAAAGCTCAAAGACCAATCTATTTCAGAAGCCTTTAAAACAGACATTGGAGAAAAATTCGCCCCGCTGCTTGGCTTGGACAATGAAGATATAGATCTGGAATCCTTCACCAACTCTTTCACCAAAGCCATCGCAGAATCAGCGAATGATGTGATCGGTAAACACCAACAAAAGAAGAAACCATGGATAACCGACAATATCCTGAGTCCTGCAACAAATTCCGTGCATTAAAGAACAAGAAGAATGAACCAGAAGGATGGAGATGATATGGAGAGGTCAATCAACAAGTCCAAACAGAGCTAAATAATATAATGGAGACATGGATCAATAAGCCATGCCAAGAAATCAAAGCCAGCCCTCAGAGAAACAACAGCAGATAGGCTTACGACATTGTGACACAATCCAAGACAAAAATAGGAAGAGCTTGAATGATGAAGAACAAGTTCAAAAGAGATGGACAGAGTACTGTTCCAAGCTGTACACACATAGTGCCACAGGAAATCCAAGTGTCACTGACACCCCAACATCAAGCAAAAACAGCAAGGACGTTATACTGAGAGAGGAAATAGCAGCAGCACTCAAAGCACTGAAACCCGGAAACCTGGAGTGGATAACATACCAGCTGAGCTGATTAAGGGGGGAGGAGAACCAATGATAGTCATGCTGCATGTGATATGCAACAAGATCTGGGAAAAAGGCAAGTGGCCAACACCTTGGACACAATCCTCAATCATCACTCTTCCCAAGAAAGGCAACCTCCAACTTTGCCAAAACTACCGCAATATTAGCCTCATCAGCCACCCAAGCAAAGTAGTGGTTAAGAGTTACACTGAACAAATTGAAACCTCAGGCAGAAAAGATCATCGCTGAGGAACAGGCAGGATTTAGACCTGGCCACAGTACAGCTGAGCAAATCACTAATACTGTGGAGAAATACAGCCAGCACCAACAAGATCTATACCACGTCTTTATAGACTTCAAAAAGGCATGAAGTGCTATGGGCCACCATAAAATTCTACAACATCAATGCGAATCTCATCAAGGTCATCAAGAGTTTGTACAACAAGGCCACCAGTGCAGTTTTCTTCAACAACAACATTGGAGAATGGTTCCAGAAAGCTGTCAGAGGATACCTTTTTCCTCCACTCTTTTCAACATATTCCTCAAACAAATCATGCTGCATAACATGAAGGAAGAACATGAAGGAACAGTCAGTATCGGAGGCAGAACAATCACAAACCTCCGATTTACTGATCACATCATTGGACTAGTAGGAGAAGAACAGGAACTTCATCAGCAGGCTAAACAACAACACCACAGATTTTGGAATGGAGATTAGCACAGAGAAGACAAAAGTCATGACCAACAACCCACATGGTTTCACATCTGATATTAAGATCAACGATCAGGAGCTGGAAGCAGTAAACAGCTTCAAATACTTAGGTGCAGTCGTTTCGGAGGAGGGATCAAGACCTGATATACTCTCCAGAATTGCTCAGACTACAGCCGCAATGACTAAGCTGAAGCCCATATGGAAGAGTAAAAACACCTCCTTCAGCTCAAAAATCCGACTGATGTGCACATTAATCATGGCAATCTTCCTCTGTGCCTGCAAATCCTGGACAATAAAAGCTGAAGTACAGAGAAGAATCAAAGCACTCCAGATAACATGCTACAGAAGACTCCTTGGAATCTCATATAGGGACCATATCACAAACGAGGAAGTAAAGAGGCACATTGAAAGCGAAATCCGCCTGTATACAGACCTCCTCACCACAGTTAAGCGACAAAAGTTGAAATGGTATGGGCATATCTCGCATTCAGCAGGTCTTGCTAAAACAATCCTGCAAGGCACAGTGAGAGGTGGGAGACAGAGTGGTGGACAGAAAAAGAGATGGGAAAACAACAGCACGTAGTGGACACGCCTAGAATTGGAAGATGTCTTGAGAAGGGCAGAATGCCAGGATGGATGGAGAAGACTGGTTATGCAGACTACAGAGGTGCCCCTACGAACTAATGTCTAAGGGACCAAGGAATGGCAAGGCAAAGTTATCTTGGTGGCTCTTTGGCAATAATTTTTTTTTTTTCTAAAGAGACTGTCAGTCTCACAGTTCAATAACTCAAAAGACCACTTTTCAAAGTGTTCCCAGTAGATATCTGAATGTCAACTTTTGTCTACTTTTATGAGCATGACAAGGAACATCAGATTATTCTCCATGGCATAGGAACACAGTGAGTCTGAAAGGTAGGGCTGAATGTCATGGGTGACGCAATGAGATTGCATAAGTGTCTTGCAGCAAATTTTACAGGAAAGGCAAAAAACTGATTCATTCAAATATTATTTCATTCTTAGGCAGTGTGTCTAATCAATAATTCTATTGATGTATTGATACCAAATATACAGGCAGAAAAGTTAATTTGTTAATACCCAAGAGGCAGTAGTTAGAGATTCTGATATTCTGCATGTACTTATGCAATTTGCTCAATGTGATCAGCATGCATAAGGTACTTCTGCGGTTTAATGAAGTCAGATATCAGCGAATTTGTATTTCTTTGATTGGTTTAGTCTAGATTTATTTTATTTCGTTGCGGATGCATCTCTTGATTTCTTCATTCGTGACATGGTCTTTGTATGAGATGCTTAAGAGTCTTTGGAAGATTTCCATTGGCGTGTCTTGGGCACTGTCGCATGGCGGATCCCATCCCTCTCCATGCCAGACCACAACCGATATCCCCCATGATGATTCACAAACAGCAAAATCTGGTGTAGTCAGCATTACTTTAAACTAATTTTCCCAGTCAGTTTTCATATGGCTAAGGTCAGTTCAACCAAATCTCTTTAATGTTGACCAAACTGGGCACGATTAATGCCCAAGTAGGGAGATGTACTATGCGACTTCATGATGCCATGGTCTAGCCAATATACATTGTCATTAAAGGGATTAGCTCTCAATGACACATTTGTGTATTTTCATCACGCCAGATGGAAGGCGGGCAGGGCTATGTCAGATGCAGTGTGATGAAATCACATAAGTGATGACGGTGCACTTATGCGATTTCATCTTGTCACGTTGTAGTTGTGTTTTCTTGATAACTGTCAAATATTTTCTTTTTGGCAATTACTTAAGCGCTGAAATTTTTACACCACATTCACGAGGATGTAAGGAGCATATTTAAAAAAGAAAATGCCTCATGAAAAAAAATGTCACTTATGTGTCTTCATCACGCCACCCTTGATATACTGAACTACAGCCTGAAGTCAAAGACACAATTATACAAACCTTCAAGACTGCAAAGTCATCTGAATCTGGAGCCAGATCCTTGAGTTGTTTGCCTGGATACCCTAACAGCCAGGTCAGATCATCATATGGGCCATTCAAGCACCATTTGTTCCTGCACAAAAAAACAAAAAGAAAAAAAAAATAAACCTAAGAGTCTAATGATTTATGTTACAAGAGAAATATCTGTCCACAAATGAAAGAGCTAACTATTCCCCCCCCCCCCCCCCCCCTCATTTGAATGCCAGAGGAATTAATGTCACAATTTTCTCATGCCTATGTATCAAAGAACCAAGGGGTGGATAACATCATGAAATATGGAATTTGCTAAAAAAAAAATGCAATTTTGGGTTTTTGTTTCCTCTTGAAAGCCCTGCCTTTTCTGTGTATAAAAATGGCAACAAAAAGTGGATACTGGTATGTCCATTCTAAGGTGTTTGACTGATGGTCATTCAATGGTAGGCCTAGCCTACTATCAATCAGGATTTGGCTCCATGTGGCTGCTACATGCAGTCGTAGATCATAACTATATGATTATATATGGGCAAGAGGTGCATAAGATTATGACCTCTTCTAGCAATATCATCATCATTATAGAACAATCCCTGGAGTGGCAAACCCCATTGTATAGCGTTTTCTTGGATATCCAGAAGGCATTTGACAGCATGGACAGGGAGGTTATCTGATCTGGAAACTGATGCAGCACTTCAGCTTTCCCCCCAAGTATACTGTCATCATCCAGCAGCTGTATGAAGATTTCATCTGCCAAGTCATACATGAGGGAAAGTTGACAGACCCCTTCCAGGTACAGACTGGTGTACAACAGGGATGCACACTGTTGCCAACAATATTTCTGATAGTGGTGAACTGGATTCGGCAATCTACAGCAGACCTGAAGACTGGCATCCAATGGACACTTACCAAGCAGTTAGAAGATCTTGACTTTGCAGATGACATTTGTCGCCTCTCCCACAGACAGCAACATGCACAAGAAAAGCTAGAACATGTCATAGAAGAAGGTGAGAAGACCGGCCTCAAAATCAATATTGGAAAGACGGAGATCCTACGCATCAGCAACCAACAATATGACACGGTCCGACTGCAGCAGGAAGAGATTAAGGAAGTGGACAAATATGCATACCTGGGCAGTGTAGTGAGCAAAGACGGCGGAGTAGATGACAGCATCAACAAAGCGAGGCATGTTTTCAAGACTCTGCAACCTATCTGGCAATCTTCAACCCTCCGCTTCACAACAGGATCACAATATTTAACATCAATGTCAAGTCAGTCCTCTTATATGGCTCCGAAACATGGTGTACAACCAAGACCAACAGGAACAAACTACAAAATTCATCAATAGATGCCTACACAATATCCTGAACATCTGGTGGCCACCAGTTATCTCAAATGAAGACCTATGGAACAGTATCAACCAAGCACAGATTGGAGAAGACATCAAGAAAAGAAAATGGGGCGGGTTGGCCACAAAACGCGCAAAACAACATCAAACGTCACCCTGCAAGCATTGGACTGGAACCCACATGGAAATTGAAAAGTTGGCAGACCCAAACAAACTTGGCAAAAAAGTACAGACGTTAAGTGAAGGCAGCTGGAATGACATGGGTTGAGCTGAAGAGGATCTCCGAAAACTGCGTCCGCTGGAGGACTGCTGTTGTGGCCCTTTGTTCCTGAGCGGAATCTGAGGCTTAACTAGCTAGCAAATACCATGAACCCCAGTTCCAGGGATGGACACTGGATGACCATTATGAGGAAAAAAAACAACAACTGCTGATCATGGATATTATCAGTGTAAATGTTCTAAAATGAATTTCCATGTCCTATAAATAGCAAAATTTCCTTTCTTTGCGCTGCTTTAGAGCTCAGTAAAGATTAAGACACCCTTGGTTTAGACAAAAATGGATATGGGGGGGCACATATAGGCCCTGGTATTTATTCCATGGGAGCCCTTATGATGATGGGGGGTAGGGAGCGAATTTCCAGAAAAGATACCCCCAGAAAGAAAAAAAAAAAAAAAAAAAACAGCAACGAGAGACACAAAAGTCATAGAAAGAGGGCAAGTATGTAAAAAAAAGTGCTGTTCCAAGGCTGAAGGTCGAACAAAAAATTCTCCATGTTTATTTTTCGCTTAAAAAACTTCAAATGCCTTTTTCTCAAACCCTGGTTTTTAGACACAATTTGCCATCCAGTTTTTTTTTTTCGAAACTGATTCTAACCAACTTTGGAATGCATCATTTTCATGACAAGACCAAAACGTACATATGTGCAACCCATTTGGTTGGTAAATGTTAGAGAAAAATGGGTTTTAGTATGAAAAAAAAGGGTGAACTTTGATTTCTTGTTACATGGCATTTTTAAAAACTTTCTAGAAATTTTCTGTAGCATAAATGTGCAGGCACACTGGATCCTATTACAGTTTTGCTTTAGATCAATTACATCTCAAATATTAAAACCGTGTTGTGTTGGAAGTAAAACAGATGTCACACTTTTCGTACTAGGTTTGTTTCAGGCACGGCAATAGGGCTGTCAGCGGTAAAGGTGTTTGAATTGAATCATTTGAATGATGGAGTGATTGCAAGTGCAACTGGTTTTGTTGTTCTGGTTAAAAAGAAAACAATATAGAAAATAACTTTACTGAGTGCACCCAATATTTAAACAAAGAGAATTTTATGGCAAATATTATCATCTGATAAGGAAATTCTTGGTGATGAAGAGAAATGTGTAGTTTACATTCGAATGAAACTGACAACATCTTCTCAAAATGCCCAACATGACCTCCTTCCACTGCTTGTATGCATGTATTTGTTTAGAATAACTGTCTTCTTTTTTTGTTATACAGAACCTGCCGTTTCTCTACCGCTGCAATAAGTATAAGTGCTTCCATCTTGAAAATAGTAATAAACACGCAATGCATTGCAAGGACACCCCCGTCTGCAGGAGAGAAAATGGAAAATTTTAGTGTTGCCCTTAGTGAATCTGGTTCGAGGAAAAGGCGAACACCCCCCCCCCCCCCCCATTGAAAACAGACCAGAAATGTGATGCAGTGTAGACTGAAAATGAGATTTTGGGGTCAAAATACCAAAATCAGGTTTTTGCTATTTTTAGACACTTTGACCTCTTCGGAAATAAGAAAATTGATAGTAGTGGCCAGAAAGATCTTTTTTATGCCCCAAAACAGCATCAGAAGATGGTCCCACTCATCATTTTTTCACTCAATTTTTATATCTCCACTGAATTTACGGGTTTTTGAAGATAATTTTCACGTACAACTATAAATATGCCACCCATCATATCATATGAAAGGAAATTCTCTCTTCTAATACGTTGCCTGACCAAGGAAATTACATGGGACATAGAACTGCTCTGAAATAAGGTAAAAATTATGCATCAATGTGGTCTTGCTTCTAAACATAGCGAGTTCATGATCTATTTTTATCTTGACTGAATCCGCCAGTGCGCGCACAATGTTCTAGTTCCCTCGTGGTCTGTCGTCAATTGCTGTGCCTGCTGACCTAGTTATCTGATTGGTTGAATGTTGTTCCATGTGGCCTCGTTTGTTTTGTTTTGGACTGGTATATCGTTTATCGAGCGCGAGTGTCCTTCCTTTCCACGATAATTACACAAATGTAACTGAATTTTTAAAGATGCCAAGACCCAAAAAGATAGCAAGCACATACTCCAAAAGCTGCTCAAGAACGATGTACTAATGAAACTGCAGCAGTAAATAATGACAATTGTTATTTCATGTCATGCACATGCTAGCTGAGTCTATATAACTGGCTTCTCCTCACTACTAAACCCCGCACCGCCTGACCCCTAGCAGTCGTGCAGTAGTTACTACCGCTCGCAGACCAATACGTTTGAGCGAGAGTTTGACCTCTGACTAGTTCGTGACCAGTTTTTATGAGCAGTACTGGCAGGAGAGAGTGTGTACTGTTAATACTGTGTGTGGTATGTGGATAGTTGTAGAAGGATACGTGTGTGCACCCTAGTGTTTATGTATGTCTTGTGCTTATCTATGTGCATGCAGTGTGTTTGTGTACATGCCAAATTAAAAAAGAAAATCATGTAAATAATTGTGGCAACTTCTGTTTATGCGTTTGTTTTTATTCACAGCATTTGGAACCTGTTCCTACCTCAGCACCTGTAGCAACATAAGACATACCTGGCACAGCCACAACAGTAGCATCACTGATTCCTTTCACTGCAACAACATCACCTGTTGTTTCTACTACAGCAACACCGCCATCACCGACTGCATTCACATGAGCAGTATCACCACCACCGACTGCTTCCACATCAGCAACATCCCCACCACCAACTGCTTCCACATCAGTAGTATCACCAAATCGAAATTCTACGACTTGAACAGGGTCCAGTTTGCCATCACAACAGCAAATGCTGAGTTCAGCAGAGGGCCAAGTGAAATTGTCGACATAAAAAAGACACTAAGTTTTGATACTGGGTTGTATGGAACCAAATTCGCAAAGGCGAAAGAATGGAAACAAGTAGCAAAAAGTGTCATGAAGCCACAGCCTATGCCAGGCAGAGGAGTAAAATGAGGGCTGAGGCAAAGGAAAAGGCCAGAGAGGAGAAGAAAACTGAAAAAGGATGTCCAGGGATGTTCTGAAGATGTGTGGTTTGAATTTTGACGTGTGAGATTGTATAAAAGCGTTATCAAAACTTAATTTGCGATTTTCTCAAAATATGTCATTCTTTCACTTTTTTTTCCTACGGCTTTTTTATTTCTGAACCAGTTGACTTCAAATTTGAAAAATATATTTCCCATAGATTGGGCTTCAATAAAATACATCCTTTTCCTTGATTTTGCTCTCATTTTTGAAAGAAGATTAACTGTTTGATAAAAAATTGAGAAAATTACACATCCATCAACACACATATTTCAAAAATTTATAAGAATTTATATATGACATAAATGCAAAAAAACAAATATAGTGTTATTTTAATCATGTAAAAAATTTGAAATGGTTAGATTCGGTACTCTAAAAGCCTTAGGCTTTTGAAAATAGCTCATTTTCAAGATGCAAAATCCAATATGGCGGCGCTGCCAAGGCAACCGGAAGGAAAACAAAAGATTTTTCCACACTTTTCCTCTAATTTAGACATGCTGAATCTGAATTTCAAGCTTGAAAAGTCCCTGACTCAAGCATTCAAAAAATCAATCCCAGGGGCTG
>JBCAUA010424349.1:0-17852 GCA_038406235.1 Peronia verruculata | reverse complement strand
CCCCCCCCCCCCCCCCCCCCCCCCCCCCCCCCCCCCCCCCCCCCCCCCCCCTCCCCCCCCCCCCCCCCCCCACACAATACCTTGAAATATTTACTCAGCCTTATAGTCATCCAACTTGTTGTATTAAAATATATGTAATCATGGCTGTTGAAATCTTAAGGTTATTTTAGATCAGGAAACTAGATTTTACATGACTCATCCATGTAAGTGTCATGTATACTTATAATGTTCATTATTTGAATGAGATCAGTCAGATATGGGACCAGATCTGGATGAAGAAGTGAAATGTATAAGATTCTTATATGTGAGATTCAGAGAACCTTTAAAAAAAAGAAAAAGAAAAAATTCAAGCAGTTTGAAATGGTAAGTATGATATCTGAGTTTCTTTGTCAATATTAAATATATTATATGGTCACATGTGTATGGGGAGAGAGTGTTCAAAACTTGGTTCCACCAAAAAAACACTCTCTTCACACAAGATATAAGGCTCATTGCTTGAGTCTAGTCACTGAAATTCGGCAGCACTTCAATTCAAAGTGATACTCGTAAGATGTATTTATCAGAATTTAGCTTGCCCATATATCAATGAAGAGGAAACCTGGCATTGTGGTAAAGGTTTAAAAACAATAATTTAAAAAACCAATGAAACAAAACAATCTGATGATCACATATTTCAGTTCTTTTCCTTTATTCTTTTAAAATCATTTTGCAAAATGTCTCCAGAAAAGACAATGTGACGACAGACCAATCTTCTCTTTGAGTTTGAACTACAGTGTGTCAAAGCAATACTCTGAGGTCATAATGCTCAAAGACAAGACAGCATCATTAAATCTACATGAGTTTTTGACATATACATGAATAGCATGACTGTGATGTTACATCTTATTTTTGAAAATTGGCAATAAAAAAGAAAGAAAAAAATCCTAAACAAACGATTAGACAAACATTTGAGATTTTTTTTATCTGCTGACAGCAAATTGGTTGACAAATTTTTATGACATATTGCCATAACTGTTTATATTTTTAATTTTCATGGTTCTACAAGAGAATGATGATAAAAATTATTCACAAAAGCATTCACAAGGCACTGGGTCTACTTTCAAATGCAGAAGACAAAGTAGAGACGTGCCTAACAGATAATGAAATGTACAATATGACAAAAAATATAACTGATGTTTCCAACTAATTATTTGGTTTCGCTGAAACGATAACACAACTTTCCTACCTTGAAACAAAATCACAGCTTTCCTCCATAATCAGGGATGTCAAACTTCCTACCTTGGCAGAAAAACAGACTTTTTGGCTGTCTTAATTTCTCTGTTAGCCCAAAATCTGATCCCATTCACTGTTAACACACTTCAGTTTTATGTTAGATCTGTAATTTTTCCAGCAATCTGCTTAGAAGTGTTTTCTCAAGGGTTAAGTTTTAAACCCCTCCCCATATGAGCAGAGGCATCGAAAACAAAAACGCTGTTATTTCGATCAGTGAAATAAGTTCAGACAATCTTGTAAGGGGCCACTTACAGGTCTATTAGGTGTTACTAAAGACTATGGCAGGAACTTTTCCTTAATTTTTTCATGTAAACAGATTAACATCCCTGCAAAATGTAAGTAAAGATAACTGATCACCCACTGGATCATAAAGACATTGTCACAAACCACAAAAAAAAAAAAATAATAAAAATACTAACAATCACTGCACTTATGGTCTTGTGCAAAATTAATCAAAACGCAAACTACCACGTAATCTAGAAATGTCCCTCACCATGATACATTGCCAAAAAGTGAAGTATTCCTCATTTCATTTCTAAATCCTCTAAACCAATCACAAAAAAAAAAATAATAATAATAATGTTACCTCCTATAAATACTGTGAAGCTGCTAAATCAATAATAAAAAATGAAGACAACTATGAATAATATGCTTTGTATGGAGAATCAATTTTTATACAAAGATTGCAAGGGGAAATAAATGAAAATGATATAAATTACGTTAGTGGATGCAGGAAACGAAACAACCCTCTCCCATAGGGAATTTTATCAGTTTGTATTAGTCTCACTCAGTAAAAATCATGAACAAGCACAAAAATTCAAATGAGACTAGAAAAATCCAATGGCAGTAATTTGTTTGTCACTACACACAAAATGACTTGATGCATTTCAGGTTTGACAAAGCAAGGGCAAGTGATGTGAATGTAAGTCTTAAGTAGATAATGTCACTGCAATAAATTACATAAATTTCAAGGTGAAACAAAAGTTTTACCTGATTCTAAAATATCAACTATATATATAATATATACTTGGTATGCAGATGTTAACTCTCAGCTGGTCCAATTAACTGCCAGATTTCCCAGTAAGTATTTTCTTGAATCAGAAAAAAAAAATATCTACTTAGAACATTCATAATGGATAATATATGACAAATATGAATTCGCCTACTTAAAATTTTTATTGAAACAATGTATCTACAGTTTAAAAAAAAAAAAACAATCCTTGAAGCAAATTTACCTTAAACCCGATTAACTACAGTTATATATGTATAGTACATTTTGATTTACATAAACATGTATTATTTGAAATTCAAATGCTCACAGCTCCCAGTTATATTCATATGCAGCTCTTTGGGTCGGTAAACTAGTTCTGGGTTAAAACAGAGTTAAGCTATGCTGGCAGGCAAGCCTGTAAATATAAAGATTATTTTCAACTTGCAATGATGTACTTGGGATATTTTTTGTTTTTCTGATATCACAACTACGTGATTGCTCTCACTGGAGACCTTCATGTGGGAAACAAGTAAGTCCACTGAAGATCATGAAGGCACACATTGATCCACAGATATATATTAAATCAGTAATTTCCTCCTTATAATTTCTAGACTTTGTTAATCTGATGGAAGGTGGTACAAGGTTATTTGAAGTATTCTGAGTCACAGAAATGACAAACTTTTTCTGTATGAAAGGGTTGCTGTTTTTGCAGTGTTCATTTGTACAAAACTTTACAAGATGTGAAAAGATTCAGAAAGGGGTACTAACATTGGAAACTGCTACAGAAAAACAAGTATTTTTTTTAACTCATTCATTTCATCCATTTTCCATATACGACTTACTCCCTACTTAAGGCTATAAAACACTCAAATATAGACCTCTTGACACAAAGTTCAGTATCCACGACACAATTTATTCATATTAGTTAGTTAATATTTAGTTTTTTTTTTCTCAGAGAAACCCAAATTTCCTTCCCTCTGTGTAATGCATATATAACAAGGCATGCCATGATTTAAAATATAAATATATAAAAGCAAAATTTGAAGCAAAAATTACAGCCAGCTCAATCTGCCATGAAATGTTTCCTGAAGTTGTTATATCACCAAAGATTTTAAAGGTAACAAGTACAGAACAACTTTTCTCCTCACAATGATGACCATAGTTTATAAAGGTTCAGTAGAAACTTAAGAAACCACACTTAAATGTAGGAAGACAGGAGAAAAAGATGACTTTACAAATTAAATATTAAAGTGCCAAATGATAGAGAGATGAAACAATGCAGTTTTGACATGATTCAAAATTAATGGGATGACAGGAGAGAGATAATACTATATGTATTTCATCAAATTAATTTCTCGATATTGTGAAGGAAATGATATTAATTGTGAGATCTGAGTTGCGCTGAAATGAAAGTAAGTGACATATTCACAAATCAGATGACTGGCATAAATGTGAGTCTGGATGTTAGATGTTTCAAGTGTTCAAATAATGACTTACATATTCATGACTAGAACACAGAAATACTAACAATTGTCAAGCTATCATGTTGGTCCGGGATGTAATTATGAGATACATTTGCAAATGTGTCTGAATCTCAATGACATGATATACAAAGAGTTTGTTTTCTCTTCTGCATAATGTATTTGATGCCCGTCTCAAAGGTCTCACTCTTCATTCAAATTTTCAAATGGATTATCTTGCAAGAGCATCTTCTGATGAGACAGCTTTTTCTTGGAAACAAAATAAATACACAGCTGGCAGTCTGGAAATCACTCTTTTTTTTTAAACCTGTAATTAATATTATAGATACAAAGAACCCACCAAAACATAACATAACTACAGAAAAAAAAAAAAAAAATGAACATAAAACTAGAAAGAAGGAACAAAACTTTTAAAAAAAACAAAAAAACGGCAAGTAAATGTATGTAATACATAACAAGAACAAAAAATTCTGTCTGATAATGATCATGCATTAGAAAACTGTTTATGGAGTATAATGCCAATCAATTCTACATCTCAAACGAACATCACAATATATTGGCGAAGATATTTACAACAAATTTATCTTTGGAAATGTCTCACACCAGACTTCAATCAACTGAGTATTCTTATATCTAAACCACCTCTTTCTTCATGAAAGAGAAAATTTCTCACCAGGCTTAGCAAAAGCCAGTTAGAATCATTTTGAAGACCGTTTTG
Source organism: Peronia verruculata (assembly GCA_038406235.1). Lineage (NCBI taxonomy): Eukaryota > Metazoa > Mollusca > Gastropoda > Systellommatophora > Onchidiidae > Peronia > Peronia verruculata. Next base: position 13,390 of record JBCAUA010424349.1, on the reverse strand, counting down.
CTAACCATTGTGTATGCTAATTCATGGCACTTGCACTTTATTTCAGTTTTTGCTTTCAAAAAAATTTATTGATAAACATGATTTGATACCAATTTTCTAAACTTTATGTTTAGTTTAATATGTTGTTTCAGACTTCGGAATACTTCTAATCTTTATTCAAACTTGCTATAATAATACTCTTTAATCTTGTGCTCTGAGATTCTACTTTAGAAACTTCTTTACCTCAACTGAATAACTAATGACTTTGTGAATAGCGAGATAGTGTTGAAAATGCAATGTATGATAAAAGTTAAAGATGAATTGATAAGCATATATTAGTTCCCTCTCAAAAGCTTGCTCATTAAGTGTGAGTCCTATCGATGACAATAGTCGCAAACCTTGTCAGTTCAAAATTAGATCAAATTAGATTTTTCGCCTAAAATATCTAAAAGATAATCTTGCCTCATATCTTTAAATGATGCAAGGTTACCAGCAGGGAAACTATCACAACTAAATACAGGGTATGATGCAAAGCAGATTTCCGAGGGATATTTTGAGACAAAAATATAACGACCAAATTTCAGATTTACATAGTTCGCGACTACTACTGTCCAAATGCACTGTACATTTACTGTTAAGTTTTACAGTTATATGTAAAGGCCTTGTTTTGAAATATACATCATGGCCGTGAGAAGCAATTACACCCATGGTTTTTCACAAGCAAGCCAATGGGATCCAGTACATTTTTTTCTCTTCTGTGGAACATCTAAATCAAAATATACATGCAAATATCAATGAATCTTCCAATATTCGAGATGGGATAAGTAACAGGCCTGATGGTGCTGAGTTCAGAACTAGCAGAAATAATACGGTTGATTTACCAATAAATAAAGATATGATGTTTGTGACATTACGGTTTCCGTGGTTGTACGTTTACACAAAAACTCATAGAAGTGTAATCCATTCATTTGTGTGTCAGTGTGATGAGAATTATGGCAGAGGGTGTGATTTTATACATATGTTCAATCAGTGGATACTTTTTAAATAATGTCATTTAAATAAACCATGATTGTGCCATTGGGACAACTCTCATCAAAGTTAACTAACGTTTTTACAGGTAAGTGCTATGGGTTGAGATGGATCAAATGTATATCACTACAGGTTTATGATTAAAAATCAATTTCATTTACACATGTAGAGCTGAACTCTGTAATCAATTTTTGCCAGTGGTGTATAAAATCATGCATTTAGTTTACAACTACAATGCTAAAAGTTGCAATTTGCAAAAAGCATATAAAATGATCATCTAATTCAAAAGACACTCTCCAGCATAAATTTTGCCATTTCTACAAAAAAACAAAAAAAAAAAAGGTGATCCCTTATATGTCATATAAAATGACACTTTTTCAAACTATGTGTTTCTACAGACATAGAGTCTTTGCTACCTCAGGGTGCTCTTATGTGAGATCTTTAATGTACCTGTCATGTCTTGAATTGTAAGTTTTGGGTTTTTAATTTGTGGTCCTTCAACAGAATGCAGCCATAGTGCAATACATGGCTTATGGATCAAAAGCCCATATAAATTTACACAATAGAAACAATAAAAGCTAAAACTAATATTTTGTGACGTATCTGTGTGTTCCTCACATAAAATGAACTGTTGTAATATCTCAGTGAAAACTCTCATTAGGATCTTCATCTTTATGTTTGAAATCCTAATTTTTCAGCAATATCATTAATGAAAAACCTTGGGATAAAATTTTTATCCTATATTCTATAAATTTTAGCTGCAGCAATGACTATCAATGTTGACCTTGAAACATTTCAAGTATTGAGTGATATGGCCAGACCAATGTTTTCATGTCTCCAAATTATGTTACAGTGTTCCTCTACATTACCAAGAATTGATTTCCTCTTTACATCTTGTGTAAATAAAAAATGGCGACTAAATTACAATGCTATTTGTATGGGTATCAATTGTTATCTTTATATATATAATATATATGCTAGACGTAAGTCTATTGGGGTAAAGACTAATCTTTCTTTGGGAAGGGACAAAAAAAGACAGAAAATATTTAAAACTCTATAAAATCTGTGTGATTTCACCACTGCCAAATCCACCAACATCAAGGTGACAAATACATGGTTCACACTGAGCAGCTCTGTACATTAGGTAATATTTTGCATGTAAAATGGTATAATAGAATCTCTCCAGTACACAAACGAATGTTTCAAATGTCCGAACTGAGCAATAACTGGTATTCAACATGTACTCTTTTGTGATTCAACCTCTCCTCTATATAACACATGCCTTGAGCACAGAGCAAATGTTTCGAAAGTTTCACTACAGCAATTTTGAGCAACAGCCATTTTCTCAGCTCAGATACCAATTTTTTTTTTTTTCAGGCTATATTTTCATTTTGTGAAAACAAAAATTGGTATCTGATTCGGAAAATAGTTAAAAAAACAGCCGTAGCTCAAAATCACCCAGCGGATCTTCCAACTCATTAGCCCTGGACACAAAACATATGTGTTTGATTGTGACTACACAATATGAAATTCAAACTTCATTTCCAAGTCAAAGAAAAAGACACTTGAATTTCGTATTGCACAGCTAGCAATGTGGAAAGTTAACAAGCCAATGGTACACCGGCCTAAGTCATAACTGGCTCCTCCTAGAAGATACCATGTAGTTGAAAATCTTCAATTTGGCAACAATATCTTCAACATTCAGTGCACAAGTCTTAAATAACTTATTCTCATTTCATTTCAAACTTTATCAATTAGAAACATCAACAGTTCTATACTCTGTTTCTGAAGTGCAAGTTATTAAATTTTACGTTAACACTCTGTAAGGATAAATGTATTCAAGTAAAAAAAAAACAAAAAACACTGCACCTGTTTCCATCTCCGTTCATCAATAGCAGAAAGGTCATTTCATATTTCACAGAAGTTCAAGATCATACAGTATTGCAACAAAAACTACCAAAATGTCCTTTGCACCGTTTTTCCAAACATATTCAAGACAGATAATAAAGAGCAAAATTCTGACACTGTCAAATGTGAAAACATGTCACTTTGTAATTTGACAACAGAATTATATCAACTGTATTTGGTTTTTTGAGATTTCTTACTCAAAAACATTGCATATAATATTTGCGCATAGCATTACAATTTCATTTACACTGATGGGAAGATATTCCTTGTGCTCAAGTAAAAAAGTTGTGCCTCAATAAAATCTTACTCTACTAACTCATTACCATGCCTGGATTTAGGAATACATGACTGAGCTACACAACTTGTCTTCACAAAAAAAGAATTAACTACTGATGTCTTACACAGTCAAGTCAGACTGTTTTGTCTTTTAATAAAAAATTCAAATTAAAATTTCTGTCAACTTGCTGTTAAATGTAGCTATATAAAACTTTGTTGTCAAGCATAAAACTTTATTATGAGATGCGACAAGATGAAATCAGGTGCTTGTCAAAGTGAGGCAACCAGAGAAACCATGTTTCTTCAACAGTGAATGAATTTTTAATGCAACTTTATTTCCTTCACAGAATCCTTCTATATACATCTCAAGATGTATTTCAGAGTTAAATTTAATGAAACAGATTAATACCTCAAAAGTTGCAAATTTGTGGCATGGCCCAATAAGGATTAATAATGATTAATGAGGGAGATCAGTCATTTTATCACTCAATTAAGCTGCAGAAAGAGGTCTCCCCAGTCAGTTTTCATTGCTAATTTCTTGATTTCTACATAAGGTAGAACAACTTTCTACACACAACAAAGGACATGAATGACCTTCACAATGATTCCAATAACTCCATTGCTCACAATATAATGAGAGCCTGATTTCATCATATCCCATCTCAAATTCTTTTGGACATTGGCAAAACAAATATCAGGGAAGATATTTCTCATATATCTTTAGACAAGACAATTGTTTCCAACAAAATCTGCAGTCATGAACAAAATCTGAATATTTATTCAGCTTATCGTTAAAGCAAATTGACCACTAATAACTAACAATCTCCCAATATGACGATCATGCAAATGCTGCCACATGTTTCTTGAATAGATTTCATCCACTATCACCAGGCAAGATTGCACAAAGCATTTGTCTTGCGACCAGGGCAAATGAGTCATAAGTAGCGCAGGGCAATGAAGATATATGGCCGTTTTTGGTTGTTTTTTACCATTCGCCGACTAAGATACTAAATTTATTTTTTTTCTGGTTTCACAAAATGACAGTTTAACCTTTATTAATCTGAAAGAAAAATTTGATATCATAGTCGGAAAAATAGTAAAAAATGGTCAGAAACGGCTGCGACTTGAACTCACCCGGCGCGACTTGCAACTCATTTGCTCTGGGCGCATGACATTTGAGACTTTTGTACACCAAAACAACATTTTCTCAACATTTTTTTTTTCCATGTTTAGAGTTTTATATTTGTATTACTTCCACTCCATAAATGAAATCATTCCATTCCATTTTAGTGATGAATGTATAATACAAAAAGACAGCGAAATCAAGATGTCGGAGAGTCAGTACAGGGCTTTTTTATGTGGGTCTCGTCTGCTTGTCCCTTACGCTGCGAAATGATTATCAGGTGTCGAAATGGGGCTGTATATACAAAGACATGGGTAATTGGATACACATGTTGTCTAAGAGACAAGCAGACAATGAAATGCCACATTTATTCTCTGTTAAAGTAATGTCTAATCTTCACATCTTCAGTGATATCTCCGAATTCCAATCTTCCAAATATAGGAAGAATGGAGTCTGGGAGGATCAAAGGTTTCTGATTGTTGACATAAAAGCTCAAAGCAGACAAAGCAGGATCTTTCCTTACTGTCAAAAGTTATATCACTATGGTGGTTATCACAAATGTTTTATCCACAACCTCATTTTCCATGTTCATTCTTTTGTAAAATATGCAACACTGTGCAAAACTTTTGATTCCTATAGATCAAAACTTGAATAATGAATCTCTATGATTTCTTAAGAAGTATTAGAGCTCTATATTATATATATACATATATATATATATATATCAAAAATCACTTCACTTTATCAAGGAAAAGGATGTCTCACTTTCATTTGACAATACTTGGAATGATCTTGTGAGTTGAAAACTACTGACTTAAATATCAGACAATTTGGTTGTGATGATATCTAGAATAATGCATAATGCAAAAGGATGTTATAATCCTCTGTCCTGTCTCGGTGATTTTGTTTTGGGTATGAGGTGGTTGACATTGACCTTCCAAGTTCATGTTTTGCTTTTGGCTTTCTTGTTTCGCTCATTGCGGAGCTCGGTGATGCGTCTCTCCATGTACTGCTTCATGTAGGCGTACTTGTGTTTTAGTTCCAGGATGGTCTCTTTCTCCTCCCTGTCCAGAACTTTCAGGAAGTTGTTCAGCTCGGGCAGGCTGAAGGCATCCCACTGGAAACAGAATAAGGAATAGACATGTGATGTACCTCTTCTTCTAATGTTTCAAACAACCAAAAGCATACATAAAATTTCATATGTCATTTCCACATACCTGTGATATAGGTTTCCTAAAGTTGCCCAATAATTTAAAGATCATCGTCATTAAATACTGAAAAGAAATGAAATATATAGAGAGAGATATTTTTTCCCTTTTGAATGAATAATCAAGGAGCTATTGCAGACTAGAAACTATTTTTTGTGCAGATGGCCGTAAGTCAAATCAACTGGATGTATAACTAAAGTTATCAGTCACAGGAAACCCTCTCTGCAAGAGAGATGGTAATTATCATAACAGGCTCTCTTTTCTGTTTCAGTCAAGAAGGCACAAATAAGGGAAGTGAAGGATTTCAGAAATCCCATTTCTTGCCTGAAATAATGACAAAGGAAAAAATTGTGGCAATAAATTGTTATAATGTTATTCTCCACACATCTAACTTACCACAATCTCGCCTGTCTCATTCTCCTGTAAAACCACCCTGTAGTTCCTAATCCTCTCAGGGTCCCAGTTGATGATAGCTCGCAGTGGAAAATCCTTGTCTGTCAGGCGCCGCAAGCGAACTGGGAAGGCAGAGAGAAACATGAACTTCTATACATACATTGCAAATACTACTGAAAATCTTCTGTGTTATAAAAGCAGCAGGCAGTGTTGGTATTTCTCTCTCATGATGGTTAAGAATTCAAGATATTTATTTAAAGAAAATGCCAACAGTTTTTCTTTGCAGCGAAACTGATCCCAGATTATTACACTTCTCTAGAATACATCAATAATATTTCACTTTTCTCTTATCGGATCTTGCCAGCATATGGTTGAGGATGAAATTCTCATGTTCTTTCAAGCAGCTGACAAGCATTGTAGTACAGATATGATTTTTACAAAAAAACTGATTCAGCTCATAACTTGCTTTTCAAAAACATGTACTGTTTTCAGAACAAACTTAAATAGTGGTCAAATAATAATTTTATTGAATGCAGTGTCTATTGTTCACAGTTTTTGATCTTTAATTCCCAAATGAAAAAAAAAAGCAAAAAAAAAAAAACAGACATCAACACTACTGTCAAAAGGATCCTAAAAAGCTAAAGAAAAATGTAAGGCTTATAGATATTTAGCACTGACCCATGTTTTTGGAAAGGGCATACAATTTTCACTGTATAACTGTTTCCTCTGGACCAGATCTATCTGATAGTAATACTCAGTGACAAGGAAAGACATAAAACATATATATGTGAGATAACAATTAGTTTCTGTCTGTACATACCCAGCTTGTTACGGTCGCTGAACTCCTGTTCGTACATGGCAAACTTGCGAGGATGATCCAGGATATGGAACTTCTTCAGCAGTGTTGCCACCACTTCTTTGGTAGTTGTATCACTGAGACAAAACAGCACATGGATACAGTTAGTCTATAGCAAATACACAACAAGAAAGAATGGCTAGCTCCTGTTGGTAGATCTATAATACATCTCTTTGAAAAGTAACAATCAAACAACAACAAAAAATGTACAAGCAAAAAAGCTGCCAAAAGCAGACTGGGTTTTTTTTTTCTTTTTTTCTCCCCTGTGTCTTTAAATATTAGAAACATCTAATGTTGGTAAATTCTGGTGGGAAAATACTACTCTCTGTCCATTTGTACAAACTTTTATATCTGTAGAGCAAAAGCCTACTATAGAAACTAAATGAAGATTTTATGCACATTCTATAAACTTTTTTTAATATTTTCAGTATTATGAAGGATGTCTCCAAATCTCTTTCATGCACTCCTGTAACAGGAAATTCTGGTAGCGAAATAGCACAAATCTGTCTTTCCCTTATTTTCATACATATCTATCAGAATAAGCTTTTAAAAAAAAAAAAGGATGGGCATATCATAGATCTTCTCTGTATTTTGTCATTCTGTAGAGTATTTTTCAGTCTTATGACTTTATTTTCCAAGTCTCTTTCATACAACATATCAGTGAGCTACCTTGTTATATGCAAGGACTTGTGAGTGTCACGAGGCATGTAGAACGCCACTTGCTGTGTGTTCTCCTCAATGATGTGTTCTCGGGTGAGAAGCTCATAGATTGATGGGGGTCTCGCACCCAGCTCCATGGTGATTGGTCGGATGAGGTTCATTGTGACTTTGAGAAAACCTTGGAATGATTCTTTACCAGTCTGTGAAGGAGAGAGCAAATAATGGTAGTAGGTTTAACCATTCCACTGCTAATAACAGCAAAAAATATTTGTAAAAATCCAAAAATCTGACTTTCATGTGGAGGAAGACATACATGGTACAGCCAAGGTGAGCTGATAAACACCCACCCCATTTTCCTTTGATCTGATATTCTGACTATAAACCAGAGTTTCTCATCTATATGCAGTCTTTCGAAAGATGCTGCAGGCTGATGATTGGGAGATGAGAGCCCAAAATCAGGCATATGATCTGCTTGTTCATGTATCAATTAGTGACACTGACTAACAGTCGACATCCCTGATTGCCTGTGAGAAAGTAGAGATGGGTTAGTTTGCTCACACATTGTGGGTGGAACTGAGGGCAGATCAGAGGCTAGCAACGGATGAAGCACATGGCTGAGGGGAACTGACCAAATCACTGTTGCTTAGCACAGGACTGCAAAATTGGCATTATAGCGGTGACATGGTTGCCTCTGTTATCTCGGAATGATGACTCGGTCGTTGCAAAGGTCAGGGCATGGCAGTCAAAGTGACGACGCAGTCATCACTGAGCTGACGTGTGGTTAACCTCAAAACTTCCATGCCACATGGCCATAAATGGAACCACTACAAAACTAAAAAGCTCTAAATGGAAAAAAAATGAAACTGGCAGGTGTTGCTTGAAAAGGCCGTAGATTTGTGGATTTTTTTTTTTTTTTTATATTCTGTTTTGATATATACCCCAATTTAACAAATTCATGAAAGGAATTAATTCTGGCAAAACCAGAAAATTAATTATGGGTAACATGAGCTAAGGAAAAAAGAAAAACATGAAAAGAGTTTAGCCATGTCACTCCTAAGTGAACACACTATGATTTGGAACAGCTTTTTCACTTTTTTTTTTTTTTTTTTCTGTATATCTATGCTAACATTAGACTTTTCATAACACTGGGTCTTACTTCTCTATAAAATAGTCATTCATACTAACAACCTCCAGATAATAGCAGGAACATGCGATCATTACATGTATATTATTTTGACCATGAGATAGGAGTGCTGCAGACTAGCGGTTGGTTATTTGTGTGTGCAGAGCAAGCAGTCATAATATACTCACAACTTCTAAACTAGTTGCTGGAACAAAATGATTGAATTTGGCAACTTTTCTCTTCAGTTCCTGGCGATCTAATGTGGCCTGGCTAGGAACTTTGGGTAATTTTTCATCAGGTATTGTGCCAGATCGGTAACCACTGTCTGTCTCATCTTTTTCCTGGGGAAAGAAGTTATATAAATTTTGGTACAAGAAGTGAAGAAAAAAAGATGTAAGGAAGTATATCATATCAATGTTTCTGTATACTGTAGATATTGTGAATATTTGCATGGCTGCAATTTGGGTGGCTTTTATCCATGAGGTTCAGAAAACTGTATCATTCAGAATTCTGTGTCCTCATAAAACAGCAAATATAGCTGTTAATGCTTGTCAATTTCCAATTCTGTCTTCCTTCTACAGAGATGATATATATAATGGAGAATATAACTGTCGAATATTGCACATTGTGACTGTGTTGGATATGAACAGAAATAAATTTCAAAAATATATTATAGATTGTGAATGCTGCATGACAATCTTTCATTTTCCAGAGGGTGAAAGAAAATAAAAACATATCTCTGTTCTGCGTTCTGACATATTATTATCATACATAATCTTCTGAAATGTAAGTAAAGCAATAGCATATCTATCGCAGTGAAGTAAGTGGGCTGAATCAAGCACTGACATGCAAAGCAATAATTCATTCATCACCTGTATGGAAAATTTTGACAAATACATGTATTCAAGTGGACAAGACATGAGATCAAATCAAGTAATCAGTTTCAGTAAAAAAAAAAAGAAAGAAAAGGGGAACTTCTAATGGCACACTGGTGTCCTCTTTTATAATTGATATCAGGATATATTTTTTTACACACACACACAAAATGAAAATTTGGCTAGCCATATCAGTTTATTTTATTAACTCATATCAAAATTGTTCATATTGATTTCAGCTGCTGATTAGTTGTTGTTCGACAGCCGTCTTAATTTAAAGACATTTTTTTAAAAATGATGATTCAGTCTGTGATTGCTATTTTTGACCAGAAAGCACAGGTGTAAGATCTTGGACTTTTCTGTTTAAAGGAAAAATATAAAAATAAAAACTCCGATTATTAATTTTCAAGAGGCAGCACACATTAGTTAGTTTTCTGATCTGAGAGAAGAGAGAAGGCATAGATATAAAATATTGCACTGCTAATTTTAACTCCTTCACTACCAGCAGCTTATCTGTGGTCACTCAGTTGTGGTAAAACCAGAGACCTATGTCAATTTATTGACAGAATACTGATTTTTAGATTTTGAACTTTTTGCAGCATCGAAGTTGCAGCTATTAGATCTGTGAATCTGAAATGATTTCACAAAATATAATGGTTATCTACTGAAAAACAATAGAACTGAAGAGAATATACAGATATAAAATGTAAGACTGTGTTAGATTAAAATGTTACTCACAGTGGCTACATCTAAATGCGGATCTGCTTCTTGAGGTTGACCTTCTAACTGCTGAGAAGATTCCCCTCGGGCCTCCGCAGATACATTACTGTTGTCGATGTTGGTATCACTGTTGTTGTTACTGTTTCTTCCCTGAGCAACTGGGTCACCCAGACGTCCACCTTCTGCCACGGGCAAAGACGGCGTTTGTGTCTGAGAGTCTGTTTGCAGGTGTGACCTTGACGGAGAGTCTGAGGGTGAAGATGAGCACTGTGGTGGTGAGATATGTTGTCTGTGAGAGGAGTGGGCAGGGGAACCTGTGTTCCGGCCATGTGGCATAGGGGATGTGAGAGGAGTGACATAACCCTCGCTCATCGACCTTGACATTTTTGGGCTTCTGGGTAATCCTGGGTGTCCGTGACTGGCAGGCTGGACACCAGAAAAATCTCGAGCAGAACCAACATAGGCATCAGCCTGTCCTAGATTGCGGAACTCCGACACAGAATCAGATACAACCTGACCAGTTACCGATGCTGTGGACTCTGTGGAAGTTTGTCCGCCACTTGCAACAATTTTGGCACATCCGGGTCTGGCCCGGATATTTCCCATGGATAAGGATGTCTCCAGGCTGGCTCGAGGGTCGGAGGGGCTGGGTGTCCGAGCAGCAACAACCTCACAGCCATCGTCAGAGATGGATTTGCAGTTTAGAGTGACAGCTGGCAAGCAGTGCTGGTGACAAGTGTACTGGCAAACTGGAAGAGGGAAAAAAACAAAACAAACAGATTAATTAACTTGTCGATCAATATATCATCATTCACTTTAGCTAACATTTCCACCAGTTGTAAATATATCCACTATATCATCACTGCCATAATCACATGTAATCATCATGAGCTTGTGTTGTTTTAACATTTTTCTCTCTCTCTTTCTCTCATTCTCCTCCTCCTTTCTCTCTCTTCCTTTGCCTTTATGTCTGTGTTGCAGTCAAGTGGGTGCAAAGGAGACAGATGAGAAGAGGGGCATATTGGCTAGAGATTGACAGGCAGATAGACTGAGTGGATGGATATCCCAATTACACAGGCTAACAGATATCAAGCAGATAGACACTCACATGGACAAATGGACTGACAGATGGATGGAAGAACTGATAGACAGAAGAGAGGACAGACTGGTTGGTAGAGATAGATAGTCTAATAGATTGAAAGACAGGTAGCAAAACTGATAGGCAAATAGATGAGCAAACAGACAGACAGACAAAAACAGACAGGCAGACAGATATTCAGACAGACAAACTGATCAACTGACAAACAAACAAAAGATGAAACAGAAAAAAACTGGGTGACTAACTGACCGTAACCAATCTTCCGTTCCTTTAGTTTACATCACCCACAATTTACAGAACCATTACATTAGACAGAGACCACAAGGCACAGAAAAAGCTGACAGATAAATTCTAATTTCCAGACATACAGGTAACATCACACAACATGTATTTTAGGTTATATGCAACCAGGTGATAAGGAGAGAAACATAAACTTCAGCCATATCCCAGGCAAGAACATAATGCTATAGGTGCATAATGCTACTGTCATATACAGCCACACATTTTCAGGCTTTTAAACATTTCTCAGACAATTTTCTTTCCCTTATGCATGATAAGTTTTAATTTGTATCCTTTTTATCTTAACTCACACTGCCTTCAACAACAATTTTCCTTCCAACATTTACATCCCAGGAGAACAAAAAAAAGGGAAAGGGAAAACAAGATAATGTATTGATAAAGGCATGTATTTTGATTTAAAAGCTTGCAAGAAAATAAGACACAAATATAAACATGTTTTTAGCTCAGTGAAAATGTCCATCAATATGCCAAAATCATGTTTCTAACAAAAAGAAAAAAAAAAAAAAAAGTTTCTTGGCATGAGGTGCCAGCTCTAGATATTATCCAAAGCATGAACCTGTAAAAAAAAAAAAGTCTGATACTGGTTTAATATAGGGTATGTTCTCAGGGGGAAAAGGAACAAGCTTGAAGATGTTATAAGTGTGTATATTTTTGTGATAATAAATGTAATGCTGTCAATATTATGATGAAATCAGCATTTCAGTTTCTTGCAGGTGATGCATAAAATTGTGCCTGGGTTCAGGATCCCTAAAAGCAGGGGCCTGCGAGCTTGTTTTATAAGATGAGATGAGTTGAGGTGAGATATGAGATAAGAGACGAGAAGATAGAATAAACTTTTTCCGTTATAAAAATACAAGATGAGATGACGTGAGGTAAGGTGAGATGAAATGAGAGACAAGACAAGACGAAACTTTTCCCTCTAAAGGAAAAGCCATTTTAGAATTGGCATGACAAATATACTACATTTTTTGACGTATTCAATGGACACACATACGCGCCCATGTGCTGCGAGTTAGATAGTCTAAACAGCATCAAGCAGATGGCAAAGTTATCAGTATCATAGCCAGGTTTTTCTTTTCATAGAGCTAAGATAATAATTCTAAATATTTAATATTTTTAAGTCGATCCAGTAGAATCTTTTCGTACAAATGAGCGAATTAACTATTGACAAGGAAATGGTGAGTGTAGAGGGGAGTTGAGAATTGAATGGACTCTTAGCATAGAACAATTACTGCCTGTATTGGAAAATAGTGGGGTTGTCCTGAAAAGGACATGTAAGTGTGGTGATGAAGATCTGCGACTTCTCTTGGATATAGATCTACTGCAAGAAAAAGTTGGAGACTTTACATCGCTGCATGGAGTTAGGTGTCGATTAAACTTGATAAACGTCCCTGGTGCATGACACCACATGCTTTCAACGGGGTCATCGTTAAATTTCATTCTCCATATGAATTCAATCAGTTAAGAGTCTAGGAGACTGCTTGCTGTTCTGCAGCTTGACAAGCACGCAGTTCTTCTCTCTATTAGTCTATTCCTCAACTGGATCTAGATCTAGACCTTAAATAAAGTCTTAAGAGGTAAAGAATCAGGTTTGAAAGCACCGAATCCTATGAATCTAATTGAGCAGTCTGTTTTTATAAGTTCCACTGTCACGCAGGCTATGTAAGATATATCTTATAGAAAGTGTTACTGAATGTTTTCCAGTTCCTATGATTACTTTTTTAGAACGTCTGAAGTAGGGGTGGGCACTAGTCGATACCAGTACCAGTACTCAAAACTGAACGTCCCTTATTCGATACCAAATCGATAGTGGGTTATAAATCGATACTGGGCATATCGTT
>JBCAUA010424238.1:0-17853 GCA_038406235.1 Peronia verruculata | reverse complement strand
ATAGATAGATAGATAGATAGATAGATAGATAGATAGATAGATAGATAGATAGATAGATAGATAGATAGATATCTTCCAACAACTTACAGGATTGGACTGATACCAATGATCCAGGTTTTTCTGCAGTGTGAAAGTAAAATTCTTTCCTCCTCTGAAAGGTAAACGAAATTTTAAATCATAATAATAAGATAATAATAACAATAACATAATAATAAAAGGAGAAGAAGAAAAAGAAGACTTCTCACGAGGTGGGACCCAATTTTTGTGCAGTATCTTTGAATGAGTGTGGTCAGGAAAAGTCTGCCACTATTTTTTAGATAAATGAAGGACATTTTTCTTATTTTCCGCTGGCCGCCTATTGTCCAGCACACTCAGCTGCGCGATGGTATATAAACAAAAAAGTAGCAGTTTTAGTTTTTCTTTAGGTTTCAGTTTACTTTGTGTTTTATTTTTTCTGTCCATCTGCACCATTAGATATTATGGGGTGATATAAATAATGTTCAGATCCATTCTCCGTTTGTGTTTACTTCTGTGTAAAAAAAAAAAGAACGGAGGAGATGAGGAAGTCTGAGGTCATAAGTCTCTCTATTTCTGTTTACTTCAGTGTACAAAAAGGGGGACAGAGAGCGGAAATCTGACGTCATACTTCTCTGATTGCGGTAAATAACAAACTAACAAACAACAACAACAAAACAAACAAAAAAACAAAAAAAAAAAAAAAAACGGGCAGATGCGGAAGTTTGACGTCATAATCTAAATAAGGGGGGGATGGGGGCGGAAGGGGAGTTCATAATGAATGAATCTACATGTTTGGAGCTTGGAGTCTCGCTATCATGGAGTCCTGCAGTCCTGTTTTGACCTTCCTAGGCCTTTCCAGCGGGAACATCAGGTTTATGTTAATTAACGGTCAAATAATCTGGTTGTGAGTGTTGATAAAACCGTAATATATATATAAGTTGGTGTTTATCAATAAAAACATAGTAACATGGATGATAGAAGTCATGATATAGGATACTTAAGAGTGCATTCGATCAAATAACGTATTTTGTTAAGTAATTGATTAATCGATTGACTGATGTCAGAAATGCACATTTTGTTTTCTGATTCAGGCTGATAATTCTATTTCATTTTTATGCTACTAAAGGTACATTTCATAAACACTGGAAAATTAAAAATAAATAAATAAATAACTCCTCCAAAAAAAAAAAGAAAAGAATAATAATAATAATTAAAGGCAAAAATGAAATACTTAGCAACATAAACAAAATCACCATGCCATTGACACATAAACACAATCACCATGCCATTGACTGATATGTCTGGGTGCTTGGAGACCTCTACATATAAACAAATAAAATATAAATAAATAAACCACAAGTTACTCGAGTCTTAGTGTGGGAGTTTGCTTCGGGCGTCCTCCACATGGGCTGTCCAGCAGTACACAATCACTTGCACCTGAGGAAAAGATTGGTTAGTTAACCCATCGATTGATTGCATCTCAAATTTATTGATTAGTTGATTGCTTGATTGTCGATCGATAAATAGACCGAAACTCTAGAACTAGAAGGTAATGGATAGTCAATTTGAGCATAGTCTTTAATTTATTATTTTCATTTCTCTAAAATTATTAAGTATGTTTGAAGAAATAGGCATTTTGCCAGTCTGACATGTTCATTCTTTTTGCCACCTAGATAAAGTAAAATACAAACATTGTAAGAAAGAACACTGTTACCTTTGCTCTTAATACCTAAACATGTGAAAAAGAACATTCTAGAGAAAAAGCATAACTGTGCTTGGATGGAAATGATTTTTCTGTTCTCCTCATCATATTATAATTCAATAATTTTTCTCATGTTTCAAAAATATGACATACATTTATATGAAAACAATAATTTGACAAATAATAATATGGCAATTAATAAGAGCCATTTTTAGAACATTGTATTATGACTCATCAATTTGGCAAAGGGAAGTAACCTAAGTAACTGAAAAATGAGCTCATGAAATGAATGAACAAATTGCTTAAATGATTGCCTCCTGAACAGTTGAACAATGGCTCTTTCCAAACAGTTTGAAGGTGAAAATAATCAGGCTTTTTGCCTTTATCTCCATCACCAGCATGCGTGCAGTACGGATATTTAGCAGTTGATATATTCATGATTGCTCATAAAATGCTCGTATCTCATATATCATAAATCTTAAGAAACAAAGAAATAAAAACATCACAGATTATCACTAACTAGACCGTTCCTTACTGCAAGTATTAGCTTGAAATTTGATTGAAAGATCCATGGGTAGAATTCAATGAGCTTTCGAGCGAAATATTTAAACAAGTTGGGTATTTTAAAAGAGTGCCTGTAACAAGAGAATTAACACGGAAGAATAAAATCAAGAGAGTAGTCAGTCCGGTCTGTGGGATCAGTTACAAGGCGCTCTGTAAGTTGCTTTTGCTCACTCGTGATGCGATCACATGTGTGTGAGTACACCAGTGAAGGCTTTATCATGTATCGGCAGGTAACATCTTAACGCGCTTATTTTCGCCGCATAACTCTTTTCACGAGAGTGAAGAAACGAAAACGTGATGGCTATGAGTCCACATCGTTACGCCTTACTGAAGCACTATCATTACAAGTCACAATAAGAGACATCCGCTAATGAAGGAGACAAATGAAATGACAGAACTACAACATTTAACAACAGACGAGAAAAGAACTAGCCGAATCTCAAAGACGATCGTCCCTGCCAGGAGCAGTGGAAGACAGAGAAGGTTTGAGTAAGCTAATGCCATGGCCGCATCTTCGATGGTGCTCCCATCTTTTGACTTTGGAAGAGATCAGGAAATGAAGGAACAGTGCCTCTAAGCTTTTTATAATGTCATTGCATCGACAACCCCGAGGGAGACAGTCAAGTAGCTTCTCAACTTTTTGGAAACCTTACAAGTTCCGGCTGCCTGTTAGGCGTTCAGATTTGAGATGCGACATAATGAAATCAGGCTCTCCTCAAATTTTGAGCATATGGAATTATTGGTATCACTTTTAGGATTATTCATTTCTTTTCCTGTATTCGAAAAAAAAAAAAGGTTTCTCCTATGCAGAAATTGAAGACCACTAGAGTGACCTGGTGATACAGCTGAAGTTCGTGAGAAAATGTCAACAAATGCAAGTCTGAAATGCATTCTTAGCTTATACAGAAGGGGTCTGTGAAGAAAAACAAATGCGTTAAAATTATATTCATTATTGAATAACGCTTGATGTTTCCCGAGGCCCGACGAGAGCCTGATTTCATCGTATCGAGTCTCATTCTTATGCTATATCTTTATAACAATAACATTTTCTGCCTGCAAACATGTATCCATTTTAACCTGAGTTGAGGCAGGAAATATGTGTACCACTGTCTACCCCAAAGATGTAATGTCTTGCACCACTGGGATTTGAAGTGTACATTGTTTTATTCGGTTTCCGATAACCTTACCACCAGAATTATGCCATCACTCACCTGGTTTATTGATACCCATCATGGAGCCTCTCTGAGGGGGACTCAACATGCACAAATGTCCGTAACACACGCACACGAGTGCAGCCAGCACAGTGAGCACTGTTTTCAACATCATCTACAATCATGGGGAAGACAAAAGTAAGGGCAAATCGAAATCAAACAAACAAGGAGGGGCTGAAAAACTCGAAGGAGAGAAGGAAAATGTGGGGGAGAAAAAGAATTCATCACTTTTTAACTTTGAATTATCAATACATTTCTAAAATCATGAGATTACAAAGAAATACTTGAGATACAGAGTATCAGCTGGATGTCCGTTGATTGATCTTTCGACTTTCAATAAATGAGTCAAATTGACTGATTATGCCATTTATAGCCCGTTTGACTGATTGATTGATAAGTCATTTAGTTGATTGACTGGATTGGTTCGTTGATTGACTGATTGATTGACTGACCGTATTCGGTTTATCATATACGGATGATTTAGAGTGTCATCAAAGACACAGTTCTGAGGGCCACATCACTGTGGTTTCTACTCCAGTTTAAGGTAGTGACTTCCGACATAAAAACGCACACAATAAATAAATGAATAAATAAATAAATAAATATTTAAAATAAATAAATAACATTTACAACATTTCCCTTAAGATGTAATCATATAATATTTACCTTTCTTTAACTTGAGTTATATGTCTATACAAATGAATCAGAGTAACTACACAATGTTAAATCGTTAATTGGACAGCCAAGCTCTTCTGCAGTCACGCACACGATGTCTTCTCAGTGTGACCTTCTGTTTTATCTCTTTATCGTTCCATATTTATACTCTGAATTTGTTTTCTTGACCTAACATCTTAATAGTTTCACTGCACATAATGGCTTTTGTTACAGATTCAAGTATCTGATCAATTCTAAAGTAAGATGATAATTTGTATCATTTTCGCCAGGCAATAAAAATTCAGACTGAGAGGATAATAAAACCGCAACAAAACAAACCAAACAAACACCCCCCCCCCCTCCCCCACAAACAAAACCCTGATTTCTTCAGTTACAACCGTGTGAGAGCAAACTATTACTGTGTACAAAGATCCCCTGTCCATGTTGAAACGCAAGAAAATGAAATGATATGTATGGCATGTTTTCAGAGTAACGCGGAAAGCATCTTACAAGAACAGTGTCAGGACGGAGAAGAAGAAATCCCATATGAAGAAGAGATAGAATTCGGCAACTGACTAAGAGCCCATGGGAACACGACGGAATGGGAACAACTGGTTGTGAACTCTTCTATAACATCTAACTATCTCTACATTCAGAGACAGGTGAAACTTTGAATAAGAACAATGGTGAATAAGATAGCAATCTGTCATTTATTGTATTTTTGAATTCACGTATACGTTATAATAATAAAATATAATAGAGCATGAAGGAGTTACCAAGCTATAGTGCCATGCCATCAAACTAGAACGCCCTATCAACAGGCTAGAATTCTATGTCACCACTAGAGTGCTATGTCACGGGACAACAGTGTTATCTCACCAAACTTAAGTGCTATCTCACCACACTAAAGTGTCATGTTAACAGACTAAAGTGGTGTTGTCAGATTAGAGTGCTATGTCAACAGACTAAAGTGTCATGTCACCAGACTATAGTACATGATGCCAGACTAGAGTGCCATGTTACCAGACTAGAGTGCCCGTTACCTGATTCGAGTGCCATGTTACCAGATTAGAGCCCCACGTTATCAGCCTAAAATGCCATTTGGCCAGATTTAAGTGCCTTTGTATAAGACTTCAGTGCCATGTTACCAGACTAAAGTGTCATGTTACCAGACAAGAGTGCCCATTTTAAGAGATTAGAGTGCCATGTTACCAGACCAGTTTGCCATGTTACCAGATAAGAGTGTCATGTCCACAGGCTAAAGTGTCATGCTACCAGATTGGATTGCCCTGCCACTAGACTGATTCCATACATAGAGAAACAATTAAATCACAAATTCCACTCGTCCAAGGCTTGAAGATTGTCACTGCCACAGTTGCAAAGGTGTTTGTGGGTCAGACTCCAGTACTTCAGCAAATGGACATAACAAGAGAATTCACATAGTGCGACCCTTCCGTGTCATCTTGGAAACAGACTGCATAGCATAGCCTAGTGATGCCATGCCCTGTTGAGGAGGGCAATAGTTATTTTTGACAAAACATTTCAATTCTAGCACATAGAAGACAGGGAAGAGAACAAACCAAAAAAAAAAAAAAAAGGAAGAGAAAGAGAAGAACAAATAATACGAATGGACGGAGAAAGTACTAGAAGGTTTGTGAAGAAGAGGAAGACGACAATTAAGAACTGGGCTACATGAAGAAAACAAGAGGGAGGGGCGTTGGGGGGAGAAGAAGCAGGAAATAATGAGGAGGGGTGGCGGGAAGAGGAACAAGAAGAGAGAAAAAAAAGGTGGTTGTGAGAATGCTTGGGTATTGTGGAAGGTTCCAGAAGGAGAATTAAAAGAAGGAGAGCGATGAAAGAGTACAAGTTTAAACTTGGCAATGTGTTATTCTCTTTCACTCCCGCGCGCCATCCATCCCTCCTTCTAACCATCTATTGTTTCATCCATCCATTGTTCAATCCATCGACCCATCCATCCATCCATCCATCCATCCATCCATCCATCCATGCATTCATCCATCCATCCATCCATCCATCCATCCATGCATTCATCCATGCATTCATCCATCCATCCATCCATCCATCCATCCATGCATTCATCCCTCCATCCCTCCATCCATCCATCCATCCATCCCTCCATCCATCCATCCATCCATCCATCCATCCACTCATCCATCCCTCCATCCATCCATCCATCCATCCACTCATCCATCCCTCCATCCATCCATCCATCCACTCATCCATCCCTCCATCCATCCATCCATCCATCCATCCACTCATCCATCCCTCCATCCATCCATCCATCCATCCATCCAGTTGTAGCCCCTAACCCCGCTCTCGATCGAGTTACATTACGCACAGTTCAGTTGCACTTCACCATGACCTATCGAAAACACCGGTCAGTGAAGAAATTGTCACACCAGATGTTCTCTGTTCCCTATATAAGACTGTCTCGCGTGATGGCTGCTCTTTATCATCGAACAGTCTGTCTAGTTCTCAGACCATCACAGCGAAAAAGTATTTATCTTTTAGGTTGTTCGGTGCATTGTTAGAACGAACTACCTGGTCCATTTCAAAAGGGAGTTTCACTCTTTGGTATTTTAGAGGGTTCTCAGTGTATACTCTCTATACAATTCGAGTAGGCCGAACATTGTTATATATAATGTATGGAAACTCTGCTCTCTAAAATGGTGATAACCGACATACAAACTAGGAACCTAATGCTGATTTACGGTATTCAATTTTCAACATTGTCATATCTCACTGCGAATTTAGTTATTACCTCTGAATTTGATATCTCAAAATTTTGCGGGATCTTGGTTTGCCAACTCGTTGACGGTGTCCACAAAACATTTCTTCTTCTTCCTCATCCCCTCAGACTTGGTACACCTTTGGTAAGTCCCAGTGACTGTGACCTACTGTAAGATCTTTGTTTTCTGATTTCGGTACTGGAGAGAAATCGGTTGTGTGGTCCACACTGGAATGTATGCCGACAGCATTCCATGATCTTCTGTGTTAATTATCAGATCTTTGTTGACAGGACAAGAACTAATCCGATATCAACTCTTCTCTGCCAGGAGACGACAGGAGAAAACAAAAAGTCGCACAATGCAAAGCCCGATCTGATGCTGTTCAACATTTCCCCAGAATCCATGAGAATAAGCTACTAGTGCAGATATTACACACAAATATGATATATTTTTGGACTCCACCATTTTGTCTGCAGTTTAGATAATAAGTATTATCCAACAGATTTTTTGTTTCGTTTTGTTGTTTTTGAATGTACGCTTTCAAACGTCCAATCAGATTCCCCTCCCCCCCCCCCCCCCCAAAAAAAAGTGTTTTACTTTACCTTTCATTTGTCGACTCAGATGGTATGACCGAATCCTAACATCAGAAGGACAGGCTAATGCGACCTTGCAAGGGACCATAGAACATAATTATATACACATATACACATACAACAAAATAAACAATCAAACAATCAACAACATTAACAAAAAAAGCAAATAAAATAACTTTTAAAAAAAATACTAAACATTTAACTTGAGACTGTCAAGTAACTATCTCAACACCCTAAAGTTTTAATAATAAACAAACTTCATGAGTGAGGAGTTAATGCATTGATAACTGTTTTGAACGCATGACTTTTGAACCCACTTAACTCTTCATCATTGTAATCACATGTCATTTTCAATTGTAAGAGGTGTCGCTTTGTTGATGATGTATCGACATAAAATGCATTTTAAATTTGCATATAATTTGAAAATGAAATAACCTAAACTTTTCTTTGTTCTCAAAAAGAAATTGCTTTCACATCTTGTGGAATAAGATATAATGTAACCTACATTTACACTCACCTGCACGAAGAGGTTCAAGGAAAATAAAAGCTGACTCAAATCAAAAACAAGGTATGTTATTTATTTGAATAATGTCGACAGATTGGAATCCTGGCATTTGGTAACGCTGTCTCTGTGCTGGGTCCATCAACGCCCAGCCTGATCATTGCTTAGACGTCACGGCACCTAGGTTCATCCAGTGCTGTAGACACCTTCTATAGGTGGAACTTTTAAACCTTAGTTGGTATTTCACCTAAGAGAAAGACAACTTTAAACGCAAATCTGCCTGATGAGGGATGGACTCCGCCAGGTTCAACGGTCCAAAACATGGCGTGTCACAGTTTGTCAGTGGTTCATATAGTTATGACATCAACAAGCGACAAGAAGAGTTAAAGGATGAAAGCGATGGCGTCAATAATGATGATAAATACTTTTATAAAAGAGTGTTTGAAATGTTTCTCCTAGATGTTTTGCTCTTTATGACTGAAGGGCAAACATATATGGGTGCACACAAGAGGATGGTGTGGGAAGGGGAGGATTGTGAGAGCAGGGATGAATCTATTAAGTTGTTGAGCAGTTGGAAAGGAGGGGGGAGGTGGATGAGATACACCGGACTACAACAGTTGAGAATCCTCAGCGTAAACTTGATTAACCTTCACCTTTTAGCCAGCAGTGCCAGGTGACAGATAGTTAAATAACAAATGAGGTCAGATCGGATCATAATCAAAGTGAGAGTGACAGCAGCTGCCTCGTGGCCAAGGACAATCGTGTTCGGTGTGAACTCAAAGGACGACAGCCAGTGGTGACGAAACAGATCGAGTCGGGTCCGGTCACCAAATAGTCTAGTGCTTATTGGAGTCAAAAGCACATAATGTCCAGATCCAGGGTTTTGCTACAGACAATGTATGTGGGTGAATCTGATTATTGGTGTTAGCAAAGTTCATTAAGATAGCAACTGGTGCTCTACATTCCTGCTTTGTTCTGCATGGATCCCAAAGTAAAATGTTATCCACCACAGCAAGAAGCTTAATTTCTATTGATTTCAAAAGCAGTAAGCACTTTTAACGTACTTTGTATTCAAGTTAAATAACAACAACAACAACAAATAGAAAAATAAAATGAAACTCTGTAAATATCACCGTTACATTATGAGATTCGACAGATAAAATCGGATTCTCGTCAAAGTTTGAGCAAATGGGGTTACTGATATCACTGTGAATAGTGTGAAGACTTAAAATGTCATTTTCAATGTGTAAATTGTGTGTTCTAATGGAAGTAGAAATCGAGGTATTGACATTATGGGCTTTTCCTTGTCTATTTCAGCACATTTAACCCTTAAATCAATTGTTAGATTAATAAAAGGTTCTGTGAAAAAAAAAAAAATCCGTTAAAAATTCATCGCTGTCTCAAAACACATGGTTTCTCCAATCGCCTCAGTTTGACTAGTGCCTGATTTCATCGTGTTGCCTCTCATATTTTTCTTAAAAACTTAACACCTGAATTAACGGACAATGAAGGAAGTAAAATACTATATAGAAGGGAAAGAACTCTTGTGGTTGAAATCTCACAAAAAGCGGTTATATCTCGTTTTCTTACATTTATGAACCAAAACTTGAAGAACTATCATATTTCTGGAGCAAAACTTCAAGCCGGTGACTTTTCCATCTAATCATATTAGGGACATTCTCATCCTTTACCTTCTCACCCATAAACTTTCATAGAATTCATTATCTTCAATTAAAATGTAAAATACGTTGATACTTGGACATTTCAGGGGGTGGGAGGAGGTGGGGGGGGGGGGGCTTCAACATGTAAATCAAGCAAATACCGTTTATTTTCAGCATTGTTTTTGACCATACCAAATTATGAAGTAAAGTAGTTAAATTTTAACCAATATCAAAGTGTGTGCCGAACAGATAACTTGACATCTCCTTACCCGTCCTTGCTAACTTGCAAGAGAAAAAAATAGTACTGTTGATATCTCGACTTTGTCTCAGACCATCAACTCCACTAGTTAAGAACTGTCAACTGCCAGCAGCCAACAGAACGACATAAAAACCACTGTGCCGAATGTCTGAGACCTGAGAGGTGAACTACGACCAAAATGGTGTCGCCTTTGTTGATCTTTTTCTGCTGTGTTCCTGTGTCTCAGACATCAACAACATCCTCAGCGTTAAGCTGCCTGATGTATGCGCGCCTGGTTCCATCACAACCTCAAGCTTGAGTGGTGAGTTTTTATATGCAATTTTCAGCTACACATTATAGTATTTCTTAACTTTATTACTGTTATTGTTTCCATATGCTTCCCTAAGAGACATCGTGAAAAGAGCAGTTTGCACGTGGAGAAGGTAAAAAAAAAAAAAAATGGAACGAAAGAACGTTTAAAAATCTTCTCGTGTGTTCAGCACTGATTCCTTCATTTTCGAGTGGTATGCCGTGTGCGGGCTATCCATCTTCCTTCTGGTATTCAGAATGTTTTATTCTATGGTGAAAGTAGTGAAATACAGCATTACAAGCACGAAGTCCAGGCATATGGAGGGTAAACTTTGCTCTGGTAATTAAACATCAACAATTTAAAAAAAAAAAAATGTTTCTTTCAGCTTATGTGCGATTGTGTGTGTATGTGTGTATTTTTTGGGGGGTGGGGGTGGGGGGGGGGGGGGTTTCCCCAACAAGATTAAAGAGAATATTTTACGGTCCATATGTCTAGAATGATAATTAGCTAAAAGAAAACTCCCAAACAAGCACACACCCACACACTCTTGGTCATAGCATGCGAAGACATGGCATGATGAATTGTGAGGACAATGATAAAACACACACATGCACACGCGCACACACACAATCACACACACACACACACACACAAACACATTCAGATTTTTTTTCACCCCAAAAGTAGCTGAAGGCTTTCATAGTCTGTTTGAAACAGGCGCACTGTGGTTTCAGCTTTTAGTTGTTAGATACACTGGGTGGAACACTGTTGCGGGAAACTGGACATCCACTCTTATAACCGATTACTTGTGATATACTGACGGGTCCAGCGTTATTTACGAGGATCTTGGCTTACATACCATGTGTTATGATTTATGATGAACTGTTGACCTTTGATCGATGGACAATGCCAAGTGCTAACTCAATCCAAAACAAAAGTGAAGCTTGTTGGGCGATTTCTTTCTTTTTTTTTTTTTTTTAATCAGAATTAATTATTCAATATGTGAGCTAATTAATTACGTAAACAATTTCTATGTTAATTTGCTTTTCGTTTTGTACATTACGTTGCCGTCGTGCAAGGACCTTGTAAGTGCCACAGACCAAAATTTTGAAGATAAAAGAAAAATATGTTTCTCTTCCCTGGTGTTGTATGTAAATTCATCATTTTCTCTCTGTAAAGTAGATAGTGATTGTTGATCACATTTACAGATATTTTTAACAACACACTATCATTTTGTTGTTACTGCACATTCGAGTTACAGTCCTAAATTTTCCGTCGGGCACAAACCACCAAAGTACCTTAATTGTCTCATTGGTGGTTTATGCCCGACGACTTTCTGCACAGGCCATCCGCCAGCTGTCGCTTACTAAGTCGAATGCTCTCTTTCGTCATTTGATCCACACACCATTCAACACAAAATAATGGATAAAAGAGAAGAATTCAGAGTTAATCTAAAGGCTTACCCTCCTTTTATTTTGGTTTCAAAATAAACAAAGAATACTCATAAATATTACAGCTTGGAGAGAATATTTTCTTAAGCAATTAAACAGTCAATGAAACTTTCTCTCTCTCTCTCTCTTTGTCTGTCTATTTATCTAATTATCTTTATTTCCACGTTTCAGACGCACAAAAAACACGCACATATTCAAACACATCAACACACACACACACACACACACACACACAAACATATATATAAACAAAGACATGCACTCACGCCCAGATACAGTCATACACGCAAACACATATACACACCTACACTAACAGACACGCAAACATACACACGCAGTAATACACATACAATCATACACGCACAAAAACACTTACAAACACACCCACACACATACGCGAATACACACATGCACATACACACGTACACACGTAAACTCCCTCGCCATCACAGAAACTTCATTTATTCAGTGTCGAAGATTATCATAGTAAGCATGGTGGTCTTTGGAATGACGGCTTTGAGGTCTTGAAGGTGCCTGAACTTGACATTAGTGATCTTTAGGTTCTTCGTGTGAAGAGGACCTGGTGTGTCAACAGCTATGTCAGCGTGTCCCCTTAATGGTGGAATGTCGGCCGACTCATCATCAAAGGGCACTTTAAAGGCGATATTCCTGTCAGGTGTATATTTCAGGCAACGAATGTCATTAACTTGTGGGTCTACTTTTTCACGTGCTGGTCTAATACTTTTATAGGGTCCAAGTTTGGAAAAATCTTTGAAGAAAGTATGGTTTAGATATCTTACCTCAAAGGGTTTAGGAAGACGTCTGGCTCTGCCGAAGATTGTGATGTAGTCAGCAGGCACGTTGATAGGGACATCTTTAATTGCTCTTTCAATGAGGCTGTGGCAGGAATCTACGTCCATGTGTCCTTTAACAACTTTGTTCTACACACTCTTGCTCCTACGAACAAAGAAGTCACTGATAGCATTAGCGAGTGCAACATTTTTATTCTCATACATACATCCATCATTATAATTGATGATCCTGTCAGCTTCTCCTTTCGTTTGTAGATAGTTCACTACACAAGATGCAAACTCACTAGAAGTTAGTCCTCCCTCCCTTTTGTGCCAAAGATAACATACACGACGTTCTATGAGACCAGGTCATACAGTGTAAAGTTATGGACAGTAAGTTTAGTCTTATAGTAGAAGGCAGATGCCCGAAGAAAAGGTGTAAGAAGCACAGATTCCAAGTCCATGCACATAGCGACAGTTCTCATCCCATTTACTGAAAGTTCAAGAGATAGTTTCTTGTCCAGTTCTTTTTTCAGCAAAAGCTCTCTGCTTTAGATCCATGTGCTTCCTTTAGGTTTCTTCATCTATGTTTCCAACATTGTGGGACACACAAATCACAGAGGTCTTTTCGAGGATGCTGTAAAGCTTAATTGTTTTTGTGGAACGGCTCCTTGAACACTGTTAGTCCCAAGGCCTTCTGGCCAAGTTCTTTACATCGTCTTAAGTACCCTCTGTGTAAGTCCGCTAGAGAGCGAAGGTGGGGCTCAAGGTAGAGTTTTGCTGAGATTTTTCGGCAATAGTGAGAGGGAAGCTTGGGTAACATTACAATGGACTCTGTCACAAGGAATTGCTTGTCATCATTTAGAACAGGAAGCTGAACAACACATGTGGCTGGGCGTTCTGAATGAGAGTCTACAGAGTTTAGAATGGGCCACTCCCCAAGAGGCAAGGCTAGTTGTGAACATTTTCTTACATACCCGAAGTCATTCTCCGTCCTTTTTCAAAAATACTGGAACGAACAGGATCGTCTGCCTGCCTCCGACTTTATCATTTTCCTCTTAATATCGGTTTTATCAACGAGACCGTTTTTAAATGCTCTTTTGCTTTCCCATGAAAGAGACCACACATATCTGAAGAGCGCTTCTCTATCCTCATCTGAGACTGAGCTGCATGCCTTTCCTATGCAATCACGAGCACATGGCCCATGAAGCTGACCTGCATGTCTTTGAATGCCATTTGCGGACACATAGTCTTGCTTCGCTTCTCTTCGAAATTTTCTTTTATTTCTCTGCCAGTTGAGAGCACCTTTCTGTCCACCTTTTGGAGTTGGAAAAGAGAATTCTTCTTCAGCAGGAAACGCAGCCGTCAATGGCTGAGGTAGGCTGGAGACCGATGCTTGCGCTGTAATGTCAGTTATCGAATCAGATGCAGTGTTGGTGACTGCTGACAATGTTTGGGACATGCCACCTGCTGATGACGGAGGCACTTCAGCTGGTAATGACTCTATCACGACGCCTTCGGAGGTTGACAGAGGAGAGCATAGAGTCAGCTCTTTGAGCTCCTCGACGCTGGTAACAGTGGAAGGATCTGGTTAAGTTGGAGCTGCAGATGTATTGCATGCGGTGTTGAGCATGGAGCAGGAATATCAGACTTGTCAAATTATGACAATGAAGTATCGAGCTCTGAGGTTTCGTTGAAAAAACAAGACACAAAAAAAAGTGTCCACGAGTCAAAAGCACTTCCAGAATGGTCAGAATGTTAATTGCTTATTGGTGGCCTTCTCTTTACAAGGATGGGATGAGTTTTCAGATTTTGTGAGTGCCAATTGTACCATTAGTTGGCTCCTGCCTGCAGGAAACATTTTGAACATAGAACTAAATGAAAAACCAAACTGTTTCTAACTCTTAGTTAACCAGTAGTAGTGGAATATGAACGCATCAAGTAGCGAAAATAGGTACAATTGGCCCTTTTTTTCCCCCTTAAGCCTTTCAGTCCTAAGAAATAGGATTATCTCGGCTTTTAGAAGCTGCCAATTTTTACTGAGACACTTTGTGGATAGAAATATGGAATTTGGAAATTTGCCCAGACAGCGGCACCCAGCCTACTCTTCCATCGATTTTGAACTTTAACGTGCGTAACGTACACATGGGACCTCCTTAATATATTGGCCTTTATCCGATAAGGCTAGACGTCGGGCTTCCCTACCCACAGGAAGCCAGGGAACAGTTAATCACTGAAAAAATACGGGTTTTCGATATTAGTGTCCTGTCAACCCCGATGCAGAGCCGGCGAGTCGATCCCGGGATGTTTCCTCCATGAGCAGACGCCAAACCCATTGAGCCACTGCGTCCCCCAATTTGGGCCAATGGTTATGGTTTTTATAAGCTTTTCAACCTCCTGTAGTGGTGGTTATCTCAGCTGTCCACAACCGTGGTAAAAAAAAATGAAAAATAACACAACACTATTGTGTTACGTGAATCGCATCTGCTGAGATGTAAAACGTTTTCAGACTCCAATATGCCAGGGTGAGAAAGAAAGATTGGTATCGTCAATATGGTTGCAAAACCGCCATTGCGTGATGGTGGTGGTGGAGTCGGGATATGTGGAGGAATGGGAAAGGAGGTGGGGTGGTGGGGGGGGGCGTACACTCACTATTGGTTGTCATACCTGGGCTCAAATCTTATTATGAAGAGGCAAGAACAGTGACGCCGTCCAATAGGGAGCAAAGGCGATGGCATTGGACGGTAGATAGAAGCTCTGTATAAAAAGAACGCATCTCCTATCAAAACGAGACAGGGACGCAGTGGCTCAATGGGTATGGCGTCTGCTTATGGAGCGCCCGGGAGCGACTCGCGGGTTCTGCATCGGGGGATGACAGGACACGAAGATCAAAAACCCTTATTTTTTTCAGTGACTCAACGGTCCCTGGCTTCCTGTGGGTAGGGAAGACCTATGTCTAGCCTTCTCGGATAAAGGCGAATATATTTCGGAGGTCCCGTGTGTACGTTATCCACGTTAAAGGACCCTTGGCAGTTCAAAATCGACGGAAGAGTAGGCCTGAGTGCCCTTGTCCGGGCAAAATTTCCAAATTCCAAATTTCTACCCACAAAAACTCTTAGCAAAAATTGGCAGCTTCTAAAAGCCGAGATAATCCTACTTTCTTATGATTGAAAGGCTTAAGAAAAACAAAAACAAAAAATACACAAAACGAGACCAACGCTTAAGGGGGGGGGGGGGCGGGTCCTGAAATTGGGTTTTTGCTCAAAATGTTCGATTTTGGGTTTCTGTTTTCTTTTAAAAGTACGGTCTCTGCTGAATGTAAAAATGGTATCAAAAAGTTGATATGTCCATTCTAAGGTGTCGGGAGGGTGGTCAAGCAAAGGTTGAACTGCCACTCAGCCATCCAGGCTCTTGCTCATTTGGGGCTCTTTATTCAGTGATAGATCATCACTTTTTCGCCGGATACGGTCAAATTGCGAAGCAGAGACTTGATAATGATCGCCTTGATCAATATCGGGAGCCCCCGTGCCAGGGGTGGACACTGACTGACCATCTAAGGCACTGACCACACCGAATATTCACTCTCTAAAATAGACTTCCCACGTCCTTATGAGGGCGAAATATGCCGCATTTCTGCTTTTTCAGACTGTAATAGTAGATTATCTATTACAGGAAGGATATAAACGCTCTTGGTTTTGATCAAGGAAGACATGGTGGCCATATATAGCCCTGTCTGGATCATAAAATGACGCTACGGAAGCCCTTCCGCTGATGGGGGTAGGGAAGCCCAAATGGAGGAAAAATGGGAGTAGTGGCACAGGAGAAGGCAAATAAAGGCATACAAATCATGGGAAGTAGGTAAAACAAAGATGTTTGGGGGTTGAAAGTCCGATCAAAAGCTCTTTAAGGCTGTTTTTTTAGCAAAAAAAAACAAAAAAAACTTTAAATGCGTTTTTCTCAAAATGCGTTTTTTTAGCACAAATATGCTATCTTCTTTTTTATTTGTGGAGAAATTTCGATGAAATTTGTCATAAATATAGATCAAAACAATATTTAATTTTTGTCAGCAGGAAATTTCGATATCATTTTAAACTTGTGAGAAATTTGAGATTTTAGGGTCAAATTTTCGAAAACTCGGTGACCTTTTCACATACCAAATCTAAAAAATTATAGAAAAAAAAAAACTAAGAGTTTTATCAAAATTCTGTCCTGACAAAATTTAGATATTGAATGGTAAAATATGTACACAAAATTACAAGCACTTCGGTTGAAAAATGTAGAAGCCTATTTATAGTAAAGTTACGCAATATTGCGTAACAAAATCCAAGATGGCGGCCGTCTCCATGGCAACCATGAGTGATTTCTATTTTTTTTCGATTGTTTTCCTCTAATTTGACCATGCCGAACTCGATGGTAATGGTTAAAATCATCTCTGCCCAGCGGTTTCCAAAATGACTTCCAGGACCTCCCCCCCCTTAACGCGTGAATAATATAGCCGTAAAACCCCAACACAACAACAACAATAATCAGAGACGGCTTATTTTATTTTTCAGTTACCCAATAAAGGTTGCCAAAAGGTTAATGAATCGCTAAATAATTTGGCCTGACCTTGGAATGTATACCTGGCCAATGACGTCATCCAATTCAATCGAGTCAATTTTTTCTGCCCCGTCGTATCGCCAGGATGGCCAATGTTTTTCTTTCTAGAGTGCAGTTTGTTGATAGTTCGTGATCACCACTGGAGCACGACATTGTTGTTTTACGCAACTCTAAAATGACGTCATGTTGTCTGTTGAAGTCCATATTTAACCCTTTTTCTGCCAGAGGGTTCAAGGCTTTTCATAATTGTCTCTTCTATGTTTAACTCCGTGACCTCTATCATCTGCTCAGAATCAGAAAAATGATTTTACGACGAAAGTTATGGTTTTTATAAGCTTTTCAGCCTCCTGTAATGGTGGTTATCTCAGCTGTCCACAACCGTGGTAAAAAAAAATAACATAACACTATTGTGAGTGATATGTGTACATCAGTACATCGAGAAGACGAAGGTTTGATTTTTAAAGTAAACGGACACTTCACAAGCTGAATGATGAATGAATGAATAATTTGTCTTATTTCATTTTCTTATTACAATAACCATCAGAGTTCAACTGTATTTTTCTTAGATATTCAGACAGACAGACAGATAGACAGACAGGTAGGCAGGCTGTCAGCAAGATAGTTAGACAGATGGACAGAAAGACAGACAAATAGGTAGGCAAGAAGGTGGGTAGGCAGGCACACAGACAGATATGTGAGCATAGACAAGCAGACAGACATTCAGATAGATCGACAGATAGATAGATAGATAGATAGATAGATAGATAGATAGATAGATATATAGATAGATAGATAGATAGATAGACAGA
>JBCAUA010424127.1:0-15282 GCA_038406235.1 Peronia verruculata | reverse complement strand
CCCCCCCCCCCCCCCCCCCCCCCCCCCCCCCCCAACACCAGCATTATCAATGAAACCATACAGCAGTGTAATTTTCATTTTCTGCACACAAATAACTACTGAAAGGTTACTTTGTGGACGAGTAAGGAGTAATATGTCTAAATGCCCGTGAATCCATGGCTGTATTTGTTAGGTATGGCCTGTTCCTAACTTTTTATAGGAAACTGTTATGATTCGCATTACTTACGATGTATTGTCAGTCCCCTCAGTACATTTTCAGATTTGAAGAATGAGAGACTATCTGCTTTAGTTTCTATAGCAAGTGAGGAAATAGGTATGTGATGGAGTTTGAGTCAAGGACTAAATTATTTTGCGGTTTCTTTGACATAAATATGTTGATAAAAGATCGGATTTTGTATAATGGCAGAGTTTGAAGATTGATAAAATATTTATGATAAAAATAGACACATTCTTTATCCCCTTCCCTCCTGTTTTCAGAGTTCCCTTCTCTCCAAAGGAACAGGGTCTGATTCATCGAAGTGAAGTTACTTTCGCCATGATGTTCACTCACAAACTGATTTTGTTCACAAATATGTTCACAACCACTTTTTTTTTCATGCTGTGAGGGAGAATGAGATGCTGATGTCAAAAACTAGAATGTGCACTGTATGCGATTCCTAGCATTCTTTAAAAAAAAAAAAAAAAGCCACCTGACTTGTCTGGAAACTACATCAGCAGGGGGAGACAAGCTATGGCCAAATGTGTGCAAATTCCAAACAGCGAATATTGGTCTAATTTTTGTTGTTATTTGTGTTTGTCTTACATTGTTTCACTTGTAATGCCGTAGAATTGGACCTTAATGAGAACAGTAGAATCTGTTCTATTGCCGCCCTGAAGTTTGTACCATACTTTTCATGTGTTATGTGTCCTCTTCTATGTCCTAGTCCTGTCCAGCTAATTGAGAGAAGACTTGTGATATCTTGAGAGGAAGGATTTTTTATTGGATGAACTATAGCTGTGAATGGAATCATGTATTGTTTG
The DNA here is from genome assembly GCA_038406235.1 of Peronia verruculata. Lineage (NCBI taxonomy): Eukaryota > Metazoa > Mollusca > Gastropoda > Systellommatophora > Onchidiidae > Peronia > Peronia verruculata. The sequence continues at coordinate 14,262 of JBCAUA010424127.1, read as the reverse complement.
CATAATGGCAATGGCAGTACTGTTTTGTATTCCAAGAAGAAAGGAATTCTTTAATGAGAAGGATTTAGTTGAAATATTGTTCTTCATAATATTTGGCATGAATTGTATTTGCAGCATATTGTTAAAGCTGCTTCACTGTAAACATGTAGACTTGCAGATAAATTGTGATAATGTCGTAAACTGAAAAAGGTTCTCAAAATGACATTACAGAAAGGGTCTCAGATGAGAGTATCAGAATACTCTTCTTTTTCCTATTAGATATTTTTCACGTAGAAGCAGATGATATCTTGCAAGCGTTCCACAGATTATGAATAGGAAGCAAACATCTGTTAACTATAAGAAATTCCTTTAAATTTACAGACATTGACTATTGTCTTATTTCCGACCCGAAGCTGATATAAATTCAATGGTGGCTTGAGACAACTAAATACAACTTTTGAAATTGACGGAGATGTACGCATGCATTGAGAAATTAAACGTTCTTGAGATTGAACCAAAATTGTCTTCTTATAGAGGACATTAAATATGGTTAAGCACGAATCTGTTTATGTCACGTGGACGATCGATGACTGTTGAAAGACAATTTTAATTTATATTTTATCTCTCAATTTAGGCCATAATAACATACCTGCAGTGCAAATTCATTACTTCCATTATAATGTGTATACATCTCCAGGTGTGTTTCATTTCTCTCGATTCTCATAGATTTTTTCAGCATTTATTTGTCGAAAGTGTGAACAAAAACAAGCCAAAAAGTAAACCACGATGTCAGTCGAAGGGGATATGCACTCTACAGACAGATGAACGAACAGTGTTGTATAAATATTTTACTTGCAGATTCAAGTATGGGACTGGATACTGAGAGACAATTTTTGCCAAACTTGTGAATGTTACATGGAAATGCGTGTAGATATGAGTACACTGATACATATGAAAATGCATGATGTTCAGGTGATCTTTATATACATATATATTATGTCTTTTAAACGTTGTGAAAAGTATCGAGCCAATTTCGATCCCAAGATGCTCGAAAGGAGTTCATTTTTAAATTACTGTGTTGTCAAAGCCATTACCTGTGTAAACTATACAGCTGTTCATATATATTCATTCAGCACTTTTACTTGGGGAAATCGAACCTTTTATCTTGCTTGGAGCAGTACAGGCCATTCCCGTTTTTGTGCTGTTCAATAAAAACAAAAATCATTTCAGTGTGTCTTCTTTTCATTTGGTCGTAATCTAAATTCATTTCATTCTAAGCAATCTGGGCAAATTACGAAACAAAATCCGTTCAATTTTTACAAACCAGGACAGTTCAGTGAGTGTAAATAATTAAATGCGGACTAAAAAATCGATCTGGAACAAATAATTTTTAGGCATATGTCCTGTAGTTTTCCTCAGAGTACGTTTCTCTGTCCTTCTTTAAAACGGTGATAATCGGTCATGTTGTCCTTTGAATTTATCTCACAAAAAAAAAAAAAAATCTAAAAATTTCAAGGAAATTAGATGTTTGATTTAAACATAAGAATGTTTACTGGTAAAGTTGAACGTTAAGAATGTCATAGATCGTTCGGAGTTTTTTTGGTTTTTTTTTTCTACATTCTTACAGTTCACTAACAGAAAATGAAAAACAACAAAACTTAAGAAAGTACTAAAAGAACGGGATGAAAGGCATTTTATATACTTATTTTTATATTTTTTATGTATAAATCAGTTCACACAGGAATTGTTCACTGATAGACAACATTCCCGAGCTGTTGTGGGGAAAAAAACAGCAAGAAAGAAAGAAAGGCTGTATTCTTCATGTCATATTGGCCTAAGGTCTGATCACTGTAAGCCCGTGGGATCGAAATTGGCTCGTAACTTGTCACTTCAATGATGACACTGATGATGATAATAATAATAACAATAATAACAATAATAATGATTAATACTTTGTTATACATTTGCAGCACTATTTTTAACCATGACATCACATATCGCTAGAACGTTCTGCCAACACGCTGGCGGAACTCTTACTTCCAAGTAACCCATGAGCCGATGTACATACTGGAAAAACCCACCCGCCATTTTTTCATTGAATTTTTTTTCTCCCTTGCTCCCATCGTCATTGAGACCCGTACAAAATGGTGACTAGCGTTGTGATTCTAAACCACATAGATACATCCCATGCCCACCAAAGTTTCAACATAACGACCGATTAGTCGTGTGAGAACACAAACATGAATTATGTATAAACGTGCTGGCAGGGTGACTGAGTGACGGGTGTCTTTTATATTTATGATTGTTGTGTCTTTCTTTTTTTTTTATCTGTTATTTATATCAAAAACTCTCTCCGGAGTTTCCTGTCTTGATGCACCCGCTTTGTGCATGAGTTATAAACTCCACCAACTTTCCCCTTTCGGGTCCATTGAACGTTTTAGGTCTGGAACGTCAAATTAACTGAAATTGTCACGATTTCCAGTTATCAGAAATATGTACAGTATTCATTTTAATGAGTTTAGATGTCCAATTAAGAGAACAGACTTCACTATAATTAGTCTTTAATTGGTTCAATGGCACAGTTCGAATTTGTATAGATTTGGCAGGTATTATTTGTTTCAGAGCCAGACATTTTAGAAATATAGGCTTGATAGAAGGAAATGCTGACTGTCTGGTCTTGCGACGGAAAAAAATAGTATTTTTTATCTATTGCTTTAAAACTCCATTCCTCAATTTTTCATCTATAAGAAGATTCAATGCAGTTTCATGCAGTCGAAAGATAAAGATAAAGCCAAATGTTAAATTCGACGGGTACGCTTTTTCTGGTTAGTTCTCTTAGGGTAAATTCAAAAAATTGGTTCGACCAGATCTAAGGCTGCTCGATGTCTGTCTGAATCTAGACATTCCACAGAAGTCTCACATGTGCAGAAAAAAGAAAACACCAAAACTAATTCAAGACAGTTATGAAAGACAAGATACAGGATCAAACGCTCTCCCAATCGCTCTCTCCCCATATGACATTCAGAAGAAAAAAAATAAAGTCACAGTTTATACTTGTATTTTCTTTATTGAGGCAGATATTGGTTACAACACAACAAATTAAGAAGAAGATGGTGGAGTTTGAAGTCATTCATACTCCGGTTCTCGAGACAACAAAACCATCGATTTTTTTTTCCTCACTTTTGTCTTTAGCATTATCTATCATAACCTGTTTCTTTAATCTGTACAAGGTCAAATTGTCATATTTATATGGACGGATGTGTGTATGATGAAAAACAAATAAACCCTCCCTAATTCGTTTCTTTTCTTTTTGTAGTTCTTGATTTTAAGATCCAAGTCACTTTGTATAACCAAGCGTACATTCATCATTGTTTTACAATACCCCACGATGTAACATATCTCCATATTTAAACCAAACAACTCCTTGTATGAGTCGTGTACAAAGTGATTTTCTATAATGTCCGATCATTCCACGTAGTCAATCACACGATGCACAAAAGGTTTTTTTTTTTTTTAAAATTTTTTTAGTTCTAATCCATCTGGCATTGTACTGTGAGAATTCTGAAATGTGGTGAAAAGCCTGAAAGTCTAATACAAAGAAAACGTAGATTACACCTTTGTCCTTTCTGAAAACTTAGTCATTTATGTTTTTCGTAACGCTGAATTCTTATGTGCTGCAATTTTATGTTGTAGCTTCTGAAAGTTGAAGAAAAGAAAGTGATTTATTTCCATTTTATGTGGTTTAAATTCTCCTTTTCAGAACACGTCGTTAGAAGTCATTTTCACAGGAAGTTTTTAAGTTTTAGAAAGGTACATTGCTACTTCGTCAAAAGCACTTGAACAAAACGTGTCAAAGATCACCAAAGAATTAACGAGAAGGACCAATATTTGAAAAACATTCCTAAGGAATCGTTGCATTTACATGAACCCTTTATTTGTTCCTGTCATCTCTCCTTTTTTTTAACACTAGAAGGATTAAGAAAAGGACAAACTGCAATATTTGATTGGCAAGGGCAACCACTCGCTAAAGAGCGACTACCCAAGGATGTACTGTTGTTCTGTTCTTGCACACGTTACTCCTCATGCAGGAGCGAGTTGTTCCCCCCTTATCGCCTTAACAAAATTGCATGTTTTTTTTTTTTTTTTGTCTTTTTGTTTTTTATTTTTTTTTAGCACGCAGCATAGGTCGCCCTCTCTCTCTCTCTCCATCTCTCTCTCTCTCTCTCTCTCTCTCTCTCTCATACCACATGTGAATACAAAAATTCTTTTATCATAGATATGATACATTTTGTTTCTTTTTTTTTTTTTTCATTTTCATTTAAAAAATAAACTATGCACCGATGCATAAATATGCTCGTCTTTGTGTTCTTTGTTGTCAAGCCATGTGAAAACTGTGATCTGTGGGTTTTGTCCAAGCCATATTTATGAATTTTTTAACAAAGAATCTCGTCATATCTATAACAACGATGATTTACAATAGCGAAGCAGATACAATGCTTAATTCCCTCCCGGTCTGACACCAAATTTGATACATACACTGTTCATGAATTAGCACTAAAAATCCTTACACTGCGCATTATAAAAGTCAATATACAACGAAGTAGAGTCCAATACGAAAAACCCAATCAAGTAGATTATCTTATAACTAATGCTATTTATACTTACAGTACATTCAGACTACTTGACAGAAGAGCAGTAAATTTTCAATAGTGAGATACTTTTTTTTTTTCATCTCCCCTTTGCCGAAGTCGCCAGACTGTGACTAAAGCTTACTTTAAATACCATATAAACACTGTATTTCAATACCTAAATCATGCAAGATCAGGAATACGCCCAATGAACCTAGATTATTCCTACGTTGTGCGGCAGTGATGGCCTGTAATAAAGGGCAACACAATGGGGTCCATAATAAACTTACAACAGTAACTACAGTCCTGTGCTTTAACATATTCCCATCAGTTTGTAAGATTAATATTGCTATTGCACTCAAAAATATAACTAGGTTGCACCTAATAATAAACTAGGATTGTATATGACAGTACAGTAAGATTTGCACCTACAAATACAATAAAATAATAATAATAATAGAGAGTATTTATATAGCACCTATCCCCATAATTACAGGCTCAAAGTGCTTTACAATCCATTATAACCCCGACAGACCCGAAGAAGACACTCATAAACGTTCTCAGCTTCCTGGGAAGCATACAAGGCGGCTGCCTGTTAGGCGCTCAAATCCTTATCAGTCTAACAATATCAGTCACTGTCTATAGTCTGGTACCTATTTAAACCTTGTTCGAGTCAGGAAATGTGTGAAAATTGCCTTTCCCAAGGGCAAAATGTGGGGACCTGTCATAATTTGAACCCCCAACTTCAGATCCCGAGTCCGACGGCCAAACCCATAGACCACCGACACCACACATAATATCAAACACATTAACATTGACCCTATCATATACCTTGTTCCCGGCAACACATTCGGTTTGTACTTAGTAAAGCATTACACAATACAATACACTGATTGTACCTAACGATACACTAAAATTGTACATATCTGTACATTAGATTTCTACCATGCACTGCAATACGATTGTACCTAACAATACATTAACATTTTACCTAACAGTACATTAAAATTATTCCTAACAATACTTTAAGATAGTACCTAACAATACATTAAAATTGGACCTAACAGTACATTGAGATTGTACCTAACAATACTGTAAGATTGTACCTAACATTACATCACGGTTGTACTTAACAATACATTCAGACAGCACACAACAATACATTATGATTGCACTTAACAATACAATACGATTGTACCTAATAATACATTACAATTGTACCCAACGATAAAAAATACCTAATAATACCTTAAGCTTGTACCTAATAATACATTAAAATTGTACGATACATTAAGATTATACCTAACAACACATTAGAATAGCACCTAATTAGTACACTAAGATTTTACGTAACAATGTTCAAATTGTGCCTAATATATCATGAATATTATACCTAACAATACCACCTCGTCTTACCTCTTCAAATAGCTCTTACGACCACTGAACATAATCGTCTTCTGAACCCTTACCAAAAAAGTTGTAGAATAATCTTCTTTGAGCCTATGAACAGAAATATACAAAGCGTACATAGCTGGAAAGTTGTGATCAAATTGTTATTACCAGTAGTAAATGCTGAATTCTCAAGGGGATTAAACCAAAACAAATACGTTGAGTACGGTTGTATGGTTATGGTTTTAATAAGCTTTTCAACCTCCTGTAGTGGTGGTTATTTCATCTGTCCACAACCGTGGTCAAAAAATAATTCAATACGGTTGTATCAGGTAAATGGATGTCTATTATACGGAATTCAGGTGTGTATTCTAAACCCCACCCTTTACTTTCTTTTCACCCATAAGCAACGAAATGCTACTTACAGCCACAAACCATTTCTGTGCCAGTGCATTAGAGTTATATACACATTGGCACTCCACCATAATGTATCTGTCAACAAATTGTTATAATTTTAATTGGCAGTAAATATATTTGATCTACACTAGATCCAGGCTCAGAACCTTCACATAATCACGGCCCTGAAACCAATCAATGTTAATGTGATAGTAACTCTTTGAAGATCTCATGAAGGTAAACTGGCCAGCGTGAACTGACTAGAAAAGAATAAAATGCCTCTGTGCAAAATAAAGAACTAAGCACTGCACATATGCAGGATTATTTTCATCAGTCGGAATCCCAATAGATCAGGAGTGACTTTACCTTGAATGGACGCCACATCTTCCATAATCTCTGAGAGATCTTTCAGGAAAATAATAGGCCAAGAATCATTGAGAAAATGATAATATATATTATGTATATATACTGACCTAAAAATGCATGTCAGCTCAGTGATTTGTGCTGCGGCCTTTGGGAGCAGAGGTCGGTGGTTCGATCGCAACGGTTGCATGTTGTATCTTCAGGAAAGATATTTAACAAACAATTTTCTTCACCCCACCCATCTGTAAAACGGGTACCTGATGTATATCTGGGGAAGTACAGTGGTACAGTTTCACTGCGGTCTGAAATGGCCCAGCCAATTTCCCCTCTTGGGGGTCAAGAGATGCTACTCTTTTTTTTTTTTTTTTTAATTTTAACAATGCTGACTCTTGACATGAAACAGTAAACTTGTCTCAGTGGGATCGAAGGGGCTTTGGCCAGTGATCTATACCTTGGAAAGAATAATATTGTCAATGATAACAATGATGACCAATTCAACACAATGGTTAATATTCGACTGAGCAAAAATCTGGAATCCCTGGCGGAGACTGTGTGCCCTCTGCTAAAAACAGAACACTCATTGATGTTTGTTGCCTCTCCACCACGAGATCCGAGAACAATTGTCACCGGTCCCGTGCATTTTTATGTGTTTTTGTATATTAGTGGTAGGGACCAGTCTGGAATGTGTGTACCCTCCTATTAAATATTAGACGGGAATTTCCAGCCATTCGTTTGGTTGGGACAAATTTGTTGTCCATTCCTTTTTAGGTCAATGTGTGCGTATGTTAGACGGTTACCACTGTAAACAGTTCTTTAACTGTATGTTGGAAATGCAGAACAGTCTTGGTTGACAAAGAACGACACAAAGAAGTAAAGTAACAAAGAAAGAAAGAGAGAGAAAGAGAGCTGAGCATTTACCATTTGGTTTATGTTTCAAACGTGTAGATTTGAAACATGAAGAGCTGTCACCTGCAATAGTGGATTGGTTATATACAAAGGAAAGAGAGAACAATGAGGGCAAGAGAGGACAGAGAGAGTGAGAGAGAGAGAGAGAGAGAGAGAGAGACTTATCGGTCATGTGCAAACAATAAATCAAACAAATAGAATTAACACTGTTATAGAGGAGAAACATTTATGAATCATGAGTGAATTACCGATGGACCAAATTCTCGTACATATACATCTTTTTTCAGTCAAGAATACAAATGAAAAAAAAAAAAAAAGGTATATTGCCATTGAGAGGGGGCACTAGTTATCAATTAACTACAATTTACAAACTGTGCTCATTCCAAGAATGAAACACCATTAGGGTCCGTTGAATAAGAAGCATAAATGAAACGAACTAATATAAAACATACAGAAAAAAAAAAGGATCAGAAAGACTGAACAACTTTAAAAAAAAAAAAAAAGATCACCTGTAACGGGCGTTCAGTGTCACGCAAAAAATGTAAGGTTAAACCATACTTTGTCACGCTTTTAAATAAAATAGTGACATCTAACCTAAGTTCACACACATGGACGCCGGAGCCGGACGGATGTATTCCGACGGATGGAGATCGACTTTTTGCATTCGGATGAAACTCTTATGTTTACAAAGACATGGATGCTTGTAGAGAAAAACATCTGTAGAGAAAAAAACATTAATGACACGGGTTAGGACTCAGAAACATGTTGTCTTAGTTGTAGTTCAAAAGAAACATCAATAAGAAAAGTAAAGACAATACAGAGTTTGCTACCACCCACAGAGAGTCATTACTGTGGACATTTGTATAGCAAGACTGTTATTTTGTACAATGAAGTAATTGCTGTGCACATTCTTTGTTCTTAAGTGTTTCATCTTGTCTTTGAGACATAACAACTGTTATTGCTTCTACTAATGAAGGGGCGGATGTGGACGACAATGCTAATGATCAGAATAGCGATAATGGTGGCCTCTCCTACTAAATGAACGAAACATTTAATTGGAATATCATTCCTAAACAGCAATACCATGTTTACTTTGTTTTGTTTTTGTTAATATTGTTGTTATTTTTCAGAGTTGCAGAGAAGAAGAACCACCAACGGGTAAGGAGATTTGGCATGTTCTATCACTTTTTTTAGTCTTTCAGTTATCAGTTTCCAAACGTATTTGTTTCTTTTAATGTATTAAGTCAGTTATCAATTGACAAGCCATGGCTTAAATTTTAAGACATTTCAATAAAAAATGATGATAATGATGGTGGTGGTGGATATACATTTGTTTCCCATATTGCCCTGATAAAGAGCAATTTGAGCTCGAAAATTTGGCTAGTATTATCAATAGATACACCACCAAGAATGAAATGAGCAATACCGAGTTGATAAGGAGAACTGACAACAGAATGGTCTGGCATCTGGCAAGCCATGGTCGTCGATGTCTGCTCTTCCCCTGGTCTGGACAGACTATAGTCCGGCACCGTAAGCTTGAACATGGAAATCTCGAATTTCCGGAAATGTCGGACGCCATTATCGGCCCTATTTTAATTCCTGTCTTTTCTTTGTATTACCAACGCGGATTTCTCGAACTACCGACAAACACTTCTCGGACTTCAAAGCAACAGAATGTCTGATTAGGCCATTTTAAAATTTAGTTTGCTCGTCCCAAGCTTTTGGCGATAAGGAAAAGGCGTGAGGGAGTGGTATGAGTATGCAGTGGTCTAAATTTGGGCCTCATTAAAGATGAACCACCACGAGGGGATGATGTGGTAATTGAGCAGGGCAGTAGACTTGGCCAAAAACAGTGCCTGTATTGCAAGAAACGCCATGCAAGCACAGCGATGTGGCGGGGACGGGTATCGTGCTATCTGAAAGACAATGAGTGATGTCATGTAGATGGACTGTGGGGCTAATCCCTAGAATACTGCCAAGGTTGACCACGTAAGTGTCTTCCTGGTTACGTCTCTTTAGCACTCCCTCTACTCCTTTGTTTAAAATACCTGCACGGAAATCTCAAACATATTTTGAATCCCCAAGAAATTCGAGTATGACGGAATGTATTTCCGTATTGCATGCACCTTAAACAAAATTCCGCTGGTGTCTTTCAGGCTCAGTACGGTGCATTTGTGAAAGAATACACTGTTTTGTCCTCTTCTTACATTCTGAGTTGCCCTAGTGGTGCGGATGGAAAAATTCGATTGGTCTCGGTCTGTGTCCGTCTCGAATGTGAACTGATAAAATGTCTGTAATTCGGCATCACGGCATGCACTACAAAGTGTTAAAATACATTTAAGAACTGAAATTTCAAGCTATCAAAGCGTGTCATTAAATTGTCTAAAACTACGATAAGTAAACTCAGATAACACTGGTGCCGACAGCACTAAAAACCCCCGTTGTAGAACTTAAGCACATAATATACTCAAGTTCACTGGTCAACTGCTCGTTAGTCTTTAAAAAGAATCATCACACATCTCATGCTCAAATGATCTATGAAAAAACAAACAAACAAACAAAAACAAATAAAACAAACAAAAGAGAAACCCCAGACATTCCAATACTATGAATAATCAGGGCCCTACAAATGTGTTATCCTGTTAATTTGTTGTTGTTGTTGTTGTTGTGGTTTTTGTAATGCCCAGTGTAGACGTCATAATGATCGATGAGGAAATGTGTATTGAAAGACTTTAAAAACACAACAATTGATATAAAGAATCATCTTCAAGTGTTGCGTTTTTAAAGTCCATCAGTATATATGCATATGATTCTCATTCACTCCCTGTTTTTGTCTCTCCCTCTCTTTCTCTCTCTTTCTTGTTTATGTTTAGCTCTCTGCCATATTCACAAAATTAATCTTGTGCTGCCCCTATGCCTTCAGTGACTTACAAACAGAACTATGATATGAATAAAATACGCCCGACATCTACTATACAATACAAATTAGGTAATAAAAAACCGTTCCAATTTCCTTCATAGTTGACTCTGGTCATTTAATTAGGATTACATTCAAACTTCTCAAATGTATTACTACTACTCAATAACCATCATCCTTCTGGTGTATATGAGTGACAATGTTTGTTTTTACCTAGTAAAGCCATGATGTTCAAAACACCTAACATCTCATGAGCATCTAACATCTGAATGTAACATCTTATTAAACTCAGCGACCCCAGATACAACAAGTACAATGTCCTGGTAGTACGTAACGATGAAGACACAATAACAGTATCAAGATACAAGAAATGTAAGTGGCATTATACAGATATCTAAACGGCGACAAATCATTACATGAAAGATTACTTTCATATTCTGAGGCATTGTATTTATATATCAGCATCTCAACATGTTTTTAATCCAACAAAATTCATTCACGGAAGTCATACATTTAATAATGGTTTGTTTCAATTCACACAAATCTCTCAAAAATAACAGTCACAGTTATTTGTGGGTTAGCACCCATTACAATATATAAAACAGGAAACAATATCAAACACAGGCCGAGATAATCTCCGTGTTAGAGAGATTGAAAGACCCAAACAAAACAGAATGGAAACGTATCCAGATCTCTAGCTTTGATTGACCTGATAAAGCTGGGAAATGGCTCTGTTCTCTCTCAGTTTGCTGATGTTGGCGTTTTTTGCTGGACTGTCACTGACCTCATCCTGAGTGTCTGGACGTGGTAGTTGCCGTCTTTGGCATCATCTTGGTTGTCCAGATGTCACAGTTGCCGTCTCTGGCGTCTCCTTGGCTGCCTATATAAGAGGATCGTATCTCGAACATGGTTGTTTTGGTAAACACAATTCACATAACACAGTTATGTATTTTTTTGACCACGGTTGTGGACAGCTGAGATAACCACCACTACAGGAGGTTGAAAAGCTTATAAAAACCATAACCATAACATAACATAACATGGTATAGATTGATAGTGCTCGGTGTCTTTGACCATTCTGCCTGGCTGGATGGAATATCTCTGTCTTTGAAGACATCTTGACTGTCTGGGTGTGACGGTCACTGTCTCTGACATCATGATGTCTGTTTGGATGACGTAATATCTCTGTCTTTCATGTAATTTTGACCATCTGGAAGTGATTGTCGATGTCGTCATCTTTGATAGTCTGAATGCTTTGATAGTCTGCGCTGCCTCTGACATCAGCATGTCCGTCTGAATGCAATAGTCTTTGTCTTCAAAGACGTTTTGAGTGGGTGGGCCTAATGACTGTGGACTTTGACGTATTCTAACTGCGTCTCAGCACGATGGCTGGTTGAATCTAACGCTAACTTGGGTGTCTCTGCAGTTCTCCGTTATCCAACATTGTCTCTTCTTGCTATAACGTTTGGTGGACTGTCTCGAGGTTACACCTGCTAAATTTTTGCAGCACTGTATGGACGTTTAGGGATTGTTTTGGTATAAAGAACTAATAGTTACTTGGTGTCGGCGATGTATGTCCCACGCTAAGGCCGTCAGTGTGGTTTTCCTGATGTTCACCGATGTTTGCTGTATGATCCTTGGGATCGCCTTGGAACTCATAACCAGTGGGCAGGAGCCAGTAAGTGAACATATCGCCCTTTCCCTGTCAATGATCCAATACGATAGATATGAAACTTGGCGAATGTAGGAAAATGGGCAAGTGTAGGAAAATAAGTAATATATAAAAAAAAAAAAAAATGACCGTGATAGTTTTTAAATAAGCTGCCAAGAGTTATGAATTCAGAATATTTTTTTTTTTTTATAAAATTTTTAAAAAAGGGAAAAATGTTTAAAAATCCTTACTAGATAGGAAAGCCACTGTTAAAAACGTAACAAAAAACCATGTCCTTGAAACTTGGAACACTACAGATTCAAGTATTACCATGTACATAACTTGGATGTTTAATTAACCTAATCGCTCTGAAACCTTTCTAAAAACGTACTCTATCCAATGCATTCATATTTGAAAAGGTGTCAGTACTGGTAAAACCTTTCAACCTCCTGAGAGTGGTGGTCTCGGATTTGAATAAGGACAAAAGTAAAACTTCGCTATTGTGGGCTGGCCAAGAAAAGTAGTTCAAATTAACACTTAATATAACTTCGTTTTGCGTCTTGAATCCACACTATGCTGGGCTTTGTCAAGATCCCACATGACTATGACAGCGACGTATTGGTTGTAAGGGATATAACTGAGCCTTTTTTTTATTTCGTTCTGATAAAATTGTCTCCTCTTGACATGATAGATAATCAGGTCCTATATTTGCTTTTACCCCGTGGTGACATTTATATGGAGACAATACTGTGCTTTTTTAAAACTCAGATCGAGTACCATTTTGAAATAAATTCTGACTTAAATCTGGTCTTGAAAGAACGAATTAGGTATCTCATGGAGGTTTATGTTCCAGTTAAGATCATGTTGACCCACAGAGGACGTAACTGTGATTTTAGTTTCACTAAAACAAAATTTCCAAGAGTTATTCTACCGCGATTTTGGTATACGTTCACGATTGCAGCTTGATTAAACCAAACTTTTTTTAACAGAACTTGATATTAGAATATATTTAGTGCAGCTGATTAGAAAACAAAAATGTGGTTTTCTCCACAAGACCTGTCTTATTTTAATAACAAAGAGGCTTTGTCTGTGTTCTTTGTGTACCTATCTGATCCTCAGTCCTCCTCAACACCATTGGTATATGGAAATATAATTGCTTTTTCTTCCACTTTTGAAATTGAAAGAATTATCTTACCTTGATGCCAGAAAAATGTCTAAGCTATGTCTAAAATGGCGAAAACTGTTCCTCTTAAACAGGTTTTTCGGTATCAATAGCTGAGTACATAACTGCAATTTTACTCCTCAAAAGCAGAAAGTCACAAGATTAGTCTCACCCTGACGCTTAGGCAAGCCCTCAGCTATCTCATCAAAATGGCATGCTGAGATTTCAGCAAAGTTTACGATAACTAGATTAGTTCTATCGTGAGTGCATCACCCTGAGATCTCACAAAATTTCGTCTTTCGTCCATTATAAAGCTGTTGGTAAGGGAACATAACGTTATGTGCCGTTTCATTCTTACTGGGATGAAGTCTTCCAGTTAATGACCATGAACAGAAAAATCGATATTGACGAGACAACTGCCCTGTGTCTTTAGAGTCCAAACAAAGCTTTCATGCAGCTCTGGTGTTATTTGCAAGGGCTATAACTGCACATTATTCAATTGGGGAATTCAATGCTCCAAGAGTTACTTTACCTTGATGTTGATCTGACCTCTGGGCTGTATTTTGAATGTGCCAAACTGGTCCAGTAGAGATTTGGTGGAGGGGCTGATGTGAATCATCATTTCTGAAACATAAAATATATTTCATTTCATTGTAATCACCTCAGAGCGTATCTCTGAGTAATTCACGCTTAACAGAGACAGGCTGTCTGGATGAATTATCATACAATGATGTGGCCGTAGCACGATAGTTTCGCATTGTTTTTTGGCTATAAAATCTCCTGCAGCAACTGGGAAGGGGGACGCAGTGGCTCAATGGGTATGGCGTCTGCTCATGGAGCAAAACAGGCCGGGATCGAAACGCGGGTTCTG
>JBCAUA010424016.1:0-17855 GCA_038406235.1 Peronia verruculata | reverse complement strand
CCAAAATGCTGCAGTTCTTGATTATTACACTATCGTAATGCTGTAATGCTAAGTTGTCAAATGGGGAAGTTTTGTTGATTGATTTTTTTTGTTCATAAATAAATGTTTTCAAATTGTTCTTCCTGTCGTTATTGTTTCTGTTGTCAAGATCAGCAAGTATTGATATTTTTCTTTGTCGCTGTCCTCTGAAGAAGAGCAAAATGGCCCCAACATTGGCATTTAATCATTTTGGTCAATTTTCGAGTTGTTCACATGTTATTTTTTCCATTTATTGTTTTGCCATTGTTGCCATTATTGTGTTGGTTGCCCATTGTTGCTGACGATGATGCCATCAGATTTGTTATTTGTGCTTTCAGTTAGATACACCTTGATGGTCAGCGCTTTGGTATTTATGGCTTTCCAATGATGAGAAGTGATGGTGGTGGTAGTCATTGAGTGTCATGGTCAATAGTGCTGAGATTAATATCTGAAAAGTATGATTGGAATTGTCTTACTCTTATCAGGCTATTGCATTCTTCTACTAGTTCTCGATCTTCAAAACTATAACAACAGTATTCATAAACAGGCAATGTATTAAAACAAACAAACAAACAGGCAAACAAACAGACAAACAAACAAACAAATAGACAGACAAACAAACAAACAAACAAACAACATAAAATTGGAATATCATGATTTTAACCAAAAAGGAAATTAAAAAGAAAAAAAAAAAGCACAAAGACAAAATTTGCCATGACATACGAATTTAATAAGTGAACGATTCAAAGAATGAGGCACAATAATGATGAGGTGTGTCAAAGTGACAAAATAGAAGATGAAATGAAACGTAGAAATTAAAGATGATTCATACAAAACTAGGAGTACATAATCCAGATACAAAATTTCCAAAGCCATAGGTTTCCTCCAAACCTTAACAGCTCTCTGCTCTTGTCCTCTCCTTTCCCAATAAGATGCAAAAAGCAACGTCTCAAAACATAACAACGTGACCTAAGGTCATGCCTTGGTAATGATCATAAAACATGTATATCTAGGGTAATACAAAAAGCCAGATAAGGAACCATAACGAGAAATGATGTAGATTAAGAAATAAAATATGGAAAGATGTGATGTAGTTGAAGAGGTAAAGTATGGAGAAACATGATATAGATGGAATAAAGTATGGACAAATATGATATAGATGAAGAAGTAAAGTATGGAGAAATATCAAAATGAAGAAACAGAGTGTGAAGAAACATCATGGCATAACTAACAAGTAAGCAGAAATAAAACTGGTACATTCAGACTATCAGTACCAAAATATGGCTCCGATTATCTCAACGTGTCCATGGGGAAGTGAAGCATAACGAAATATCAAACATGAAGAATTAAGGACTGGAAAAAGAAACAAAAATCAAAGAAAGTAAGAAGCACTGAGAAAAAACAAGCAATTTATGAAGAACTAAAGCCTAAAGCATGAAGAAACATCAAAGAAAGGGAAGAGGTAAAGTCCGAAAAAAGAAAAAACAAAAACAAAAAAACATCAATCCCAAAACATGGATATGAGGACAATTACCATGGATGTGATTTCCTCAGCAACAGTGTCCACACCAGCAAAGTTCTATAACATGATGTAGGCCTACATATATTACGGTCTACTCAGATGGAGCAAAAAAAAACCCCAAAAAACAATGAGATCTCATCCTGAGTGAGATGGTGGCTATATGTGGATTTCAGGGAAAAATGAATATATTTTCTGATCAAGTTTTTTTTTTTTTTCTGATATGTGTACAATGGGCCAAAATGTATCAAAGCTGATATACACAATCATATTATTATTTCTGATACATAGGTCTGAGCTGATCAGTACTATTTTATATATTAGCACATCTGCCAAAGTTACAGAGAACAAATGGATGTGATTGTGACAATGTTATTTCAGATATGTGCACATCAACCAAAGTTGTGCACATAAAAAAAAAAGTAATTCTGATTTGATTACTATTATTCTTTTCACCAGCTCATGAACTAAGTTACCGTATACATAGAAACATTGACAAAATATGATTATGTCAGTACATGTATTATTTTCACTGTTTCAACACCAATCACATTTACTTAGCAAATAAGGTCTTAAATTTTATCAGTGAGTCAAGGAAAAGTCATAATTATAGAGAAACATAGGTCTGGTTTTGTCAATATATTTCATGCCAAATCAATCAAAAGTTCTTTTTGAATCATTGATCTGATTTTATCATAGCAGTTGTCACACCAGCAAGCCAACCAAAATGACTTAGCATAAAGATGAGTACCTAGCATAGAAGAGGTTATCAATTCAAAAAATATATACAGCAATACAACAGTCTTTGTATAGAGTATGGCTGTTATAGTTTGGTCCCGTGGCTTTGATAAGTTCAGCTATACACAGTGTAGCCTTCTCCAGAATTCTAGGCCTGATATTATGAACAGTGCACAGCAACCAAGGGTTCTCATTTCCTTAGTCTTATTTGGTTTGATTTTGTATGCATCAACCCCAAAAAAGGCAAAGATGCAAACATAGGTCTGATATGCCAATATTATGTTCTGTACATTGCATACGTGAATAATATGACGCATGTTTTCAAAATAATGTTCTATAGTTATCATATCTCAATCAAAGTGATACACATGCGCGAGTCTGAAACTGCCAAATAGTATTCCCTATAGCTCTATAATATATATATATATCATTTAAATTTAAGTAACAAACAAGCTTCTGGAATTGCTAAGATCAATAATATTGCCAATAACCAACAAACATGAGTCTGAAACTGCCACAACATTATTTCCTATAAGTATGTACATTTTAATTAAATATAAGTGACAAACCATGAGTCTGAAACTGCTTTTCTGTTAGGTAATATCCATGAGTCTATAAAAACATGAGTCTGAAACTGCCAATTCAGTATTTCCTAAAAGTATGCATATCTCAAATTCAAGTAACAAACAATAGTCTGAATTTGCTAATATCAATAATATTTCCTTCAAGTAACAAACATGAGTCTGAGACTGCCTGTATGTTACTTAATACCTATAGCTAAGGGACAAAAACAAAAAAACAAAAACAAAAATAACAAGAGTCTGGAACTGGCAGTGTCATTTTTGAAAAAAAATGACATAAAAACACAGCTCTGAAACTGCAAAGACTTTCCTATACTGGTTCATGACAAAAAAAAAAAAAAAAAAGGATCTAAAAAATTATTTCTTATAAATGACAAAAATGTGTATCTGAAATTGCAAATCTCACTTCCTCTAAGTGTTATAAAAAAAAAAAAGATGGGTCTGAAACTGTCAATATCATTTCTTATAAATGACATAAACTGTGGGTCTGATATAAATATTATACATGTACGTGACATAAAAATATAAGAGTCTAAAACTGTCAGTAGCATTTCCAACGAGTGACACAGAAATATGAATTCAAACATGCAATATCATTTCCTATGATTTTGTATACATCAGCCAAAATGACAAACATAATTTGTCATAATTATGTGTCCATCAACTAAAACAATAGGTATACGGATCTAATATGCCAACCTTATATTCTGTACACCACATAGGCCAAGATGATAGACATGAGTCAGATTTTGTTCACGTTATATTCCATTATTATGCATACCTTTTGACATCAACCAGATAGCCAGAAACATGGCCCTGAAAATGCCAGTATTATTTTCTGAACATTATGAATGGGTCTGTACTTTGGACCGGTAATTCCTACAATTATGTATGTAGCAACTTAAGTACCAATAAAGGTCAACCACTGTGACAAATGTGGGTATGACAAAGTGGCATGGTCCACGTTTTTTGCCATAAATCTAAATCATACAAACATTCAAAGATGTGCACAGCATCATGAGTTTGATAATTTAAAAAAAAAGTATTATTCCCTCATGTGCACTTCAAACAAATGTGACATACATATACATGTGGAAAAAAAAACAAAAAAACTTAGATATCTTAGAAACAGAGGATTGATTATGTCAGTACCAGTATCTTAAATTTCTTAATCTACTTCAGGACTCTACAGACCTGTTTCTTTTAAAATATGCAATAAATACTCAAGATTTTGCTCCATTACTGTACCTTAACTTTGAAGAATACTGGTATTTAAATCAGCTAGCCTAGCTCCTCTTTCCTCCAAGGCTTTTCTTTTTTTAAAAAGGGTTATCTCCAGCACAGAATTCCAATACATGTAAATGAGCTCATGACTGGGATAAAAGCCCACCCTGTTATTGAGAATAAGGCACATTTTAAAATCCTTCTTCAAACCAAATGAAACAAGTCCACAATGGGGTGTGGAAGAAGTTGATTCAAGAGATAATACCGTAAGAATGTTATATAATGTGACACTGTAAAATCTGTTTCTGGCAGACAAATCCTATTTTCAGGTTTGCACTCTTTCAACTCACATGAAATTATGGCAAGTGGTTAATTTCTTAATTACTTATTTCTCATGTCTGGTAAAAAACATATATTATACTTCTGTCAATTATTAAATTGGGGCACAGCTGCTATTTACTCCTATGAGACTTAGTTCGTGGGCTAAGTTCTCTCAAAGTCTGCCCCTGACATCTGTATGCCTCTTTCACAACAACATCTGATTTAAACAGCTATCTGACTACAGAGTAAAAGCCTAAAAGATGCAATTTACTCTTATAGTAGGCCCTACATTTCATAGAATCTACGAAAGATATATGAGACAAAGCTCATACATATCTGTTCTCTATTCCTAATGTCCTAAATGAGCTAAAGGCCTCTTTTTTTATTTTTTACCCCATAGCTATGCCGAAGACAAAGCTTGCTGTTCAATTTGATTCCCGGAATGAATAAATCGTACAATTTACTCTCATTAGGCTTCACGGGATTTCCTACACAAAACTCTCAGTTACATCAACGGTATTTGCATGAGACTGAACTTGTAATTGCCCTTTGATAATTATATCTGAGGTAAAGCTCCTTTGTTTACCCCCACAATAGTTGTCTCAGAGTCAAAACTTCTGATCATGTCTCTGACAAGTGTGTAGATATAAACTTCTCATTTATCACTACGTTACACATTCCAGGGCTCTTATTTTTCAGTCTTTTGTGATTGATGCCTACCCAATACTGGCTCAGCACTAACATAACGATGATAGTGATGATCATCAAAATGATTGTGTTTATGCATCTGATGGTGATCCTGGTGATGATGATGCTGATGACAATGAAATTCTATTAAAACTATGCCAAGAAATTGATTGAAGTAACATGTCCAGCATGTCACAGACAATAGAAGAGACCATCTAACACAGCATCACAGTGGGCAAAGATATCACAGATCACTGGGAAAGGTTACCTACAATTCTGCCATGAAAATGGCTAAAAGTAAGTAACATAATGTTCAAGCTATCACAGACCATAAAAACGGTACCTAAAATAACAGGATAAAATTGACTAAAACCAACACAGCCAAAATATCACAGATTATAGGAAAGACTACCGATATCTATGCTTCAAGACTGGCTAAAACTAACATGCCCAAAATTATCACAGCCCACAAGAAAGACTGAGTACAACTATGCTATAAAATTGTTAAAAGTAGCAAATGTAGGACATCTCATCCTAGACTACCTAAAACTATGCTATAAAAACTGGCTCAAATCAACTTGTCTGAAATATGAGAAACCACACGACAATAAACATTACTGTCACCGTGACCAGATCGAACAAGGACAAGTGTTTACTGCAGTGACCTGGCAAAAGAGAACAATAACTTTATGAATTACAAGAAAATAAGCAAAAGTAAACACGAAATAAATTATGAAGCTGATATGGGGGGGGGGGGTCTTTGGATGGCATAGGGACAGGAATGCGGAGGAAAGAAATGACAACGCAGACAAACTTGTGAGAAAAAAATACAGACTAATCGGAGTGAGAGAGGAAATGAGAGGGAGTGGGGGAGAGAAAGAGAGGGAGAAGGGGGGTGGGAGAGGAGGGGGAGGTGGAGTTGGGAATGAGGAAAGAGCAGGAGAGAAGGACAGAAAGTAAAGATGGGAAAAGAAATCCAACCGAATGGGGAAAGGGGTGGGGAGGACTGGGCGTTGAGGAAGACGTGGCTCATTTTCTTGTAATTCATATGGTACTCCCTTAGTCGCCTCTTACGACATGCCTTTGGGAGCTGACAGAGGTCCTATTCTTTGCTCCCCTAAGGCCTGGCCTCAGGGCCCCGGGAACCCCACGGGTGGATTTAAACTACAACACAGTAGTTTCTGATCCTGCCAAAATAATTCCTGCAGAACACCGGGCAGGGACAAAGAAAAAGAGGCAGACACCGCCAAGAGGTGGGAGGATAATATCCGAGAGAATGGGCGAATTTAAAAACACAGTGACACTCTGAAACTGGCTGAAAACCGCCAAGAACAGAGAGAGAGAGAGAGAAAGAAAGAGAGAGAGAGATCTTCAGTGGCGTCCCGATGGTGAACAAGACTACAGTAAGAAAGTATTTGAATGTGAATGTAAGGGAGGGGCGGGGAGTGGAAGAGAGAGCAACCAACAGTATGGAATTCCTTTAGATTGTACTTTATTATGAACATCCAGTCTATGCTGACTGGTTGCGTCTAAATTTGTACCTAAGCACAACTACTAAGTTGTTCAACACTGTTCTCTCTAAAATGTACTTATTTGTATAACCAGCAGGATGATGATGTGCTAGATTCCTTGTTTTATTCATAGTTTTAGCTCCTGCGATGATCAATTTGTTTCGTCTAAAGAATGACACGCAGCTTTATTTGGACACACTACGGTGCATCCCCATAAAAGTGTTTTAACAAACAAACAATTATCCTGTTAGTAAAGCCTAGAAGTTAGTGGTGTTCTCTATTTACTCAACTGAATTATGGACTAGTTGAAATTATTCAACAACTACAAATGTAAGACTATTTAAAACCCACGCAAGTCTGCATCTGTTAACGATATGTTTTATGAAAAGCAAGTTCATAAGGATTGAGAAATACCTGCATGAGTTTCTATCTCTTATTTCTGAAGTTTGAAGGAGCAGCTCTGGTGCCATGTCAAGTAAATGTTATACATGTATTCTACATATTCAACAGTGAAGCTTTGTATAATCTTAGCAAATACTGTGACGTCTTTCACAATCTGTAATTCAGTTGTAGGAGAGAAATGTCACAAAGAACTCATTTCTTTGAACATTCCTGTCCCGCAGGGGTGTTGCTTTCAGACCAAAAAAAGAACAGAAAAAATGTGAAAGAGACTTCTTTTCTGTGATGAAAACAGCACAGCCTTTATGTCCATGCAATGAATCCAGCCAACAGTTTCATGCAGTTGTTGCACAACAGATTTGTTCCGACCAAGCGAACGGCTGGAAATCCCCATCTAATTTTAGTAGGGGGTACAAACACTCCAAAATGCTCATTACTATTGACATACAAACGTACAAAATGCACTGGACCAGAGACAATTTATTGTTCTCGGATCTCGTGGTGGAGCGATAGCAGCAGGAGGGTACAAACACTCCCGTGAGGATTTCCAAGTTTTTTGCTTAGTCGTATATGAGCTATTCATTTCGCTGTCTCGGTGCAGCTGTCACAAAACTCCTGCTGAATTTTCACTTTTCTGTCAATTTACTTTATTTGTCCAATATCGCAGTGGTTTACTTTCAGCACACAGGCAAGATAATTTATAATTGCATTGAAGATCACTTAGATTTTTGAATAGCATGAGTGTATACAGGTGCTGACTTAAACTTGTCGATGTGCCGGTAAGCCAAATTTAAGGCATGCATGCTCTTGAAAATGTTCTATAACGTGAGTTTCGAGGTAAGTTTTGTTTTCCAAACATCTACCCATTTCTTTTGTCCAAGTAGGAAAGTACATAAACTTCTCGCGCACTGTCAATAATATTATAACTATGTCCTGCAGCTATATGCACCAGTAACGATACTGTTTAAAACATTCAGCGTTTCATACAATTTCTTCCATCAACAAATTGTTCTATCCATTTCCTCACCAAACACAGTTACATAGTTCCAGCATCACGTTCTCGAACTCTTGCCTTAATCGCACACCTTCCTCAATCTATAACCATAATAAAATTTAAAGTCAATATCTCTGCATCTCCATTGCCATATTATATCCCCTGAATTAAATCAGAAACTTTGGTTGTCCGTCAGGCATTTTTATTGCCAGTAACTACTTTGTTTCAGTTCATACTTGAGTCCCAAAAATTGAAGAGTTTTCCTAAACTGTTGCGCGGGAATATCCATGTCAATCAAATACACTGATGCCGCCTATCATCTTCCATAGACAGCTCTTAGCAGAGTTTACTGAAGTTGTATTAACATTGTTTCCCAACAATAGCGCAGTGTGGATCGCCATACATTGATCTCCTGTCAGCAGTTGTAGGTAGTCATGTTCCTAATACAGATAAGTTAGTAGACAACCATTTGTACCCATTCCTGCTTGTTGTTTTAGTTAATTTTCTGCTCATTTTTTGGTTCAGACAGACAAGTATCGTTAACTTTTATCGTCCGGGCAAAATTGTTATAACTGTAACAAATTTACACTATATGTTTTCTGAAATACAAATAATTGTTGATCTCTGTGCAGACATAAACAGTTGTTTATACCTACAATGCAAGGCTCAACTGTACATCTGAAACAAATGGAAAAAGCATATTAATAGAGTAAGCTTTACATTTACAGGCCCCACACACTGGCAATACGCGGATAAAAATCCGTTTTCTACAACTCTTCAATTGCGATCAAGGTTTTCAATGACTACTTTGAGATTCACATGCATGATACGCATTGTGGGTGTCTAATTCTTAGGTTACATAGACATGTTAAGGTGCCTGTAAATATAGAGATGGGGCGTTGGGGGGGGGGGGGGGGAGAGAATCGCCGAATCGGGTTTAATGGGGGTTTAGCAAAATAGTAGTTGAGCTGGATGGCAAGGCTGAAAAAAAAAAAATGAAAATTGTTGAGGACAGTTCTATATGTCAGTTTGACACTGCCTGTCCGGTAAATCTCTGTGAAAGGTTAGATCTAGTCATGCATAAGGACTCATACAAACACATCCACATACACATATACATATTATGTATGCATGTCTATATTGTCGCTTGCCATAGTTATAACAATTCTGCCCACAGTGAATGAGTTACTTTACTGGGTCTTCGAAAAACACCAGAGGGAGAGCAAAAGGACAAAATCACTCAGTCATAAGGCCACACGATCACAGCCCAAGACTTCTCAAATCATAATGTTCAATCTGGACTGAGAGGAGGTTCAAGGATAGACCTAGGCACTGGTGGATTATGAGACGTGAGCCCGGGAATATGGGGCAGCAAGAAAATTGACAAAACGGTTGTCTCAATCAGTCTTGACCTACCAGCCGTCCATAGTCTGTTGGTCTTCCTTCATTTCGATATCCACACTGTTGGTCGTTGCCCCCCCCCCCCCCCTTTTTTTTTCTTCAGTCTTGTTGACCTTTCAATTAGCGCAGACAGTTTTTCTGACTTATGGCTGACTTTCACTCCAGTGAGAACACTTTTTGAGATAAGCTTCATAAGATGAGTCTAATGTCTCTGGCTCTTTCTCCATGTATTATTTTAGACAAGCTGGGATTCATCAAATTTTCATCGCTTAGAGTCGCTGAGCTTATGTGTGACATCAACACAGCTGGCGCTAGTACTGCTCCAAGGTCCATCCATGACTGAGGTGTAGAAAAAGGCATAGCACAGTTCCATTCGTGTTATCTACAACAAATGCATTCATCAATCTTTTGCTTCTTCCTTCGTAGATTCTCTCATTTAGTCTATGAATACTCAAAAAAAAAAAAAAATTCTTCCAACTATATCATCTGAGTTCACTTTCTTTCTCCAATGGGTGTAATTCAGTTAATTATACTCATATATTATTATGTATTTATAATATAGACTATGTTAATCTAATGATGTATCGCCAAGTTTACATTCTGATTTAGTCGCCAAAATCCTTGGTGGAATGAGACTGATTATTTTAAGCCTAGCTGCCTGCCTGCTACGTTCCTTTCCACAAACACGTCTTGTGTAATCTATCTCGCATTTTCTTCCTTCTATATTTTTCTCTTACAAGCTGAAAATACATGAAAATCATTGGAGCAGCTATTTCGCTACTGATTCTAACCATGCTCTGGTTTTATATGAATCCTGACTGCATGGTGACATTGTGTATTTGTTGAAATCATTCGAAACTTGTCAAGAATGTGTTATGAACAGCAAACTGTGGTCTTTAACTTAAGCATTTTTCTCGATTACCAAGGGGATTTGAAAGGAATATATATATATATATAAAATGTACCAGTGCATATATTTATTTCATGCTCTATCTGTGCAAGCAATTGAAAAGAAGATCTATCCAATTGGAAACAAGAAAAAGGCACAGAGAATTCGATTTTTTAAAAAAAGGGGAGAAGAAAAAATGCCGAAGTAAAAAGTTCAGGCATACATAGTAGCCCACTAGAGCTCACTGCCATAGACATGGGAGGTTGTCTTATGGTGAATGACGGATAATTTGTTTATTAAATCCAACATTTAATTCTGAAAAAAAAAAATCTCAAAATGCTATTGTTGCGAAAGTAACTTAACGTTAACTCGTCTCTGACAATACATTGTAACAAAGAGGGCAAATTAAGACCAAACTTTGGCATTGACTGGGCGAAACGTTTGTATATCAATAGGAATTGCGTGCATGAGAGACACATAAATCTACGTTATGATGGACAGATGAAGGAGGTGGTGCATTCTGTCGCACTGCTGAGTAAGTGGGTGGACTGATAGATAGACTGTGATGGATGGATGGATGGATGGATGGATGGATGGATGGATGGATGGATGGATGGATGGGTGGGTGGATGGGTGGGTGGACCGATGAATAAAATGACGAATGGATGGAAATGATGGCTTATCGATTGATGAATGGCTGGACAGGTCGTTGCGTGACTCGACGGAAGATCGATAAAAGTACGGAAACATGGACTGACAGAATAATGAATAAAGGCTGAAAGAGAGAAAGAGATGCCTGGATGAAAATAAAGTTCCAGATGGTAAATGGATGATTGGATGTTCCTATGAACAAATACACAAAGAAATGACAAGTAAACAAAGTGGGCAAAGAAGACATGCCGGTATCAAATACAAACCCTCTGTCAATTTGGCTGTGAAATATTTTGCTATGATCTAGTATGATGATGTCTTTACGTCAGTAAAAAAAAGCAACTAACGACGGATGACCAATCCATAATTAAATCAAGTTTGTTCTGATTTATAACTACATGTATTAATTGTTTATTTATGACAAAGAGCTAACAACAGCAACAACAAACACGGTTTCTGAAGGAATATTTTATTATTTCGATAAGAAATGTTTCACCAAGCCGTAATTACTAATTAAGCTATAGTTATATGTTGACTGAAGTAAATGCGATGTATGTAAAAATATTGATTTTGTTGTACTGTTGTTCCCGTGCCGCACACGTCACAACTGTGGATCGGCGCAAATCTTTTCTTCGGTTTATGTACATTGTGCATGATCTGAGATTTTAAATTTTCTTTTTCTTTTCTTCACTTGCCTTCAAGCGATTGTTATTGCCTAGCTGTAAGCGGTCAGTGATGGACACCTGGCCTCTTCATGTAACAGGCAGTAAATCTTAGGACCGCACTGAACTGGCAGTCCATCTGGCCCGTGGGTAACTCAAAAGTTCCCACATTCTCTATAGGTCTCCGCGAATAACAAAACCGGCATGAACATTTCTTGGCTTGTGACACAAAAAAAAAAAAAAATCTAGTATTTTGCATCATATATTTATTCCACGTGATTATCCATCAGCAAGCAAGGACTAAAATCGATGAGATTTCAAAATTTCACTTCAGAACCTCATCTCCGGTTACTGCCAGTTGAGCTACTCCTAAAATCCCCCCCCCCCCATGTGTTTTGTGTGTGTGTGTGTGTGTGTGTGTTTTACTTTCAATAGCTGAAAAGACCCGAGAGCGATCGAAGATCAACGTGGATGTTTTAATCTCCCTCATGCTGTCAATGAAGCTATTCTTTGTCTCCAGAGGATATAACAAAATCAAGGCACGGCTATGTTGTGGTCGTAGAAGGGTTGAACATAACTTCAATTTCCATTCAAATAGCCGGTTCGGTTTTTCGGTCTCACTGCTGAGATTAGAGGTCATATAGTACTAATGTGACCAGATGGTGTTGTGTCCATCTGGATTATTCAGGCTGAGCGGAGATATACTACTTTCAATCACTTGATCGATTTCCAAACTCAAGAACTCCATCTTTCTCAACAGTTTCCTAACTAGTACCTGCGTCTCCCCTCTGTCACAGCCCTCACAATAACTCAGTGTATACCTCTATCCCTGAAAACTTGCCAGTGGTATATAAAAACATTGTCTTTTCTGATGTTGGCATTATATAGGTGTAATTTTATCCATTTTGGTATCTTTATGCCAAGCTAAAGAAATATTGAAAAGAAAACATTTGAGTATCACTGTCCATCTCCGCGCGTGCATTTCTTAAATTCGTTGGCTCATTTTCAGTTTTTTCGTTTTTGTTTTGTTTTTTTTTTCTCAATTATTTTCTATAATTTCCAGAGCACGTGTAAGAAATTATGAAGGTTACAGGCATACATTTTTATATAAATAGATACCTTTAATGAGAGAATGGGTGTATATGTGTATACATGCGCAACAAGACACATATACAGCCAATGTATACATACGAGGCACTCTTGGCTCAAATGTACATTATAAGCACATAAATCCATGATTTTGTATCATTTGGGCATGCTAACAGAAATTTACAGAAGCTAAACACAGTTCATTTGTACTTCAAAAGCAAACTTTTTGTACAATTATACAATTTTTGTTCAGTGTTTATCATCTTCCAATGTCTGGTGGGAAATTTTAGTATTGGATGTTTAGTGGCCTGTAAATTTATGTATCAACAATAAAGATGGATTATTGAGTGTTAGTACTCTATGTAAAACTATTAATGTATGCCACGGCTTCACAATTTGACCGTGGCGAGACAAACACGCGCGTAAAAGATTGAAAGGCATACCGAGGCCATAATCACTGTGAGTACATTTTTAATCTTAACAACCAGAATCAAATAGTGAAGGAAGCAGTAACACTTTTTACCAATATATCGAGACAAGATTGAAATATTCAAATTTGCCTGTGTCCCCAACATTAAGATAATGCATTGCTACCAATTAACCTAAGGTCCAGATGCTAATGTTGTCACTGTGCAGTTGTCAAGGCTGGACAAGAGGATGGGAACCCACAAGGAACTGAACAATATATGTACTTAACACTGTGCCATGTTAAGTAGTACTGAGGTTTGTGGCGCAAAATTAATCAAGGTGCAATCCTGGACAAACTATTTTTTTTTTTTTTTTAAGTGGCTAACGAGTTCCGTCCGTCTCTGCAAATTTCTCGCAAGGATCTTGACTGGTTACGTGAAAATGTGCAACACTGGCTAATGGAACCCAGCAGAAATGGTTTTCAGTTTTCTGGCCCCATCATACCGCTATAATATGATGGGACCTCCCATCTACGTGGTTTTCATATCCATTACCATGTGCCAACTTTGTTCTTTCAGATTCCCCTTTGATGTTGAACAAATCATGGCCTTCCATATTATTGCTTATTTAGTTTATGACCATTCTTATCCTGGAGTTTTCCTAACCTTTTTTGCCCACATAAATTCTACGGATACGTTTGGAAAATGAAAGAACTATTTATGCCATCCTCTGCCTTCCCTACCAACTGAATTCACGATCCTTCTTATCTGGCATCTTCGTATCTTTCCCGTGTCTTTGTTCACAATGATTTAAATCCACGTTTATCAAAGTATAGATTGATCGCTTCATTCGCTATCTGACGTGCTCAGTGTAAATCTGTTCTCTTCTACCACCTCTGTATGATAGCCCTTTTGAATCTTTCTTGTAATTTTCACCGAAAGCTAGATCTATTTAACTGTTTTGCTCTCAATTCGCAATTCTTCATGTTTTAACGATCACAAATAGACATAATATAATCAGACCTTACACGTTAACATTCTATATGGCTGCAGTAATTAAGTAATTTGTAAGTATACAACAGGGCATATCGCGTTCTGTAGATTATTGTTTGTTTCTCTTAGTGTATTAAGCTAGTTGAAAGACATTTCTTTAAAAAGACAGTTATGATTATGATGATGATATTCATTGTGACGTTAAAACTGACGTTTGTGCTGTTGATGATGAAGATGATAATAATGATGATAATATTGGTTATATTGACAGTTATAATTGTATTTTTATAAAATGATGATAATGTTGGTGGTGGTGGTGGTAATGATTGACAATCCAATACTCAAGTTGTAAATTTTTATATGAAATACTGACGGGTGGGTGGGGAGGACGTATTGATAATACATGATGGTAGGGATAAGAAAAACAATAACGACATGATGTTTCTGTCATATCGGTGATCAATTAGATAAGCTACATTTACCATTTCACCACCCTTTTATACGAAGTGCATCATTGCAGTACCACGACAAGATAAATATGACCAACCTCGAGGAAGGACTCACACCAGTGTAACAAATATGTGTTGACAGCAAGACAGATATTGAACAGCGAATTGTGTTGTCATATTTGAGAGCTAAACTGTTTGTTGTTTACTTGTATTAACATACTGTAATATTTTTAAAAAGACAGTGAAGTATGGCAAGAGAAAAACCAACGTTGTAAACTAGAGAATGACCAACGTTGTAAAGAAGAGATTGACGAATGTTGTAAATCAGAGATTCACCAATGCTGTGAACAAGAGGTTGAAGAATAATAAATATTGTAAACAAGAGATTGACGAATGCTGCATATGAGAATACCCAATGTTGGAAACAAGAGCACGAGCAACGTTGTGCACAAGAGAATAAACGAATATTTTAACAACATGAATGAACAATCTTGTTGTCACGAGGCTGACCAAGTCGTAATCAAACAAACGACCAATATTGTAAATAAGAGATTGACCAATGTTGTAAACAGGACATTGACCAAGTTTGTAAACAAAACAATGACCAGTGATATACCCAAAGAATGACTAATGTGACAAAGACCCTGATTTGAACAAGACTAAATTTACAGATGGACTAATTTCAAATACTCCTGCATAAAAGTGGCGATGCTTGGACACGGTCTTAACTTATAATGGTGATGGTAAAATTTTACAACAAATATTCGATGTTTGTAACAAATTTCCGATTAATCGCCATATCCATCGCTCTTCCGCTATATGGATTATTGGACTCACAGACATTTATATATAAATAGATATACGGTAGGTATATATAAACGGTGGATATGGAAAGAAGATAGAAGAATTTTGTGATATTTAAGGGTTGAATT
This sequence comes from Peronia verruculata, assembly GCA_038406235.1. Classification (NCBI taxonomy): domain Eukaryota; kingdom Metazoa; phylum Mollusca; class Gastropoda; order Systellommatophora; family Onchidiidae; genus Peronia; species Peronia verruculata. The sequence continues at coordinate 2,390 of JBCAUA010424016.1, read as the reverse complement.
GTTTGCTGCACACTCGTACTTGTGTTGACATCCAGCAATATTTATCATATTTTAGGTAAGAAACTGGACCACGGGAAAAAGAAAGACCATTGATGTAACCAAGAGAATGTCCAGGGTTGTATGCACAGAGAATGACCAGTGTTGTATTTGTAAGAATAAATGCAAATAGTTGGGGAAAAAAGAATCTAGATCTATATTGCAAATTAGAAAAATACCATCATGTTCCGAGCAAGATAATGGCTAATGTAAGTAAACGCGTGTCAAATGTTGTAAATGAAAGAATGACCAGTCTTCTGAGCAAAGAAAATAATTTTGGTAAGAAAAACAAAAAAAAGTAAACAAAGAGCATTGTTGCAAACAAGAGAATATATTCTAAGCAAGAGAATGACAAGTTTTGCAAGATAAAAACTGGCCATTTTTTGGAAGACGACCAATGTTCTGATTAAAGAATGATCAATGCTGTAAGAGAATGGTCAATTTATAGGATTCAGAATGACCAATGTTGTAAACAAAGGAAAGACCAATGTTTTAGCACGGGAATGACCAATGCTGTAAAGAAGAGAAAGGAATATCTATTAGATAAAAATTCCAATTTTGTAAAGAAGACAGAAGACCAATATTCTAAACAAGAGAATGACCAATACAAAGACTCAACTAGGCATAAGTTGAAACATTGCCAGAGTGGGCTGTATCCGAACGCAGTTCCCTCAGCAGCATGAATGCTGTCGTCTATAAAAATTCCATCAAGTCCAGGGATATTGACTGAATTTTGCAAACAGTTATCACGCCAGCTGTTTCCACACCAGCAATTCGCACACCAGCAGTTCCCACAGCAGTATCTCTCACGTTGTAAACTAGAGAATGACCAAGAGACTGACGAATGTTGTAAATATGAGGATGGCCAATGTTGTAAATCAGCGATTCACCAATGCTGTGAACAAGAGATTGAAGAATATTGTATACAAGAGATTGACGAACACTGCATATGAGAATGCCCAATGTTGGAAACAAGAGGATGAGCAATGTTGGAAACAGGAGAATAAACGAATGACAAGTAAGCCAACCTGAGAAACCAAGGAAAAGCGGGACTGAGAGAAGGACAAGAAAGAAGAACAAGATGACAATGATCAATTTCTGATCTACAAAAACAGGTTGCTTGTTTGCCTTGAGATTATACTGCGCATCAGCACGATTACGGTTACACTGCGCAGGCCACCAAAAACTATGTTGTAAACAAGAGAATGACCAATGTTGTAAACAAGAAAATTACCACTGTTGGTAACAAGAAAATGACCAATGTTATAAACAAGAGAATGACCAACGTTGTAAACAAAGGAATGGCTAATGTTGTAAACAAGAGAATGGCTAATGTTGTAAACAAGAAAATGACCAATGTTATAAACAAGAGAATGACCAACGTTGTAAACAAGAAAATGACCAATGTTATAAACAAGAGAATGACCAACGTTGTAAACAAGGGAATGACCAATGTTGTAAACAAGAAAATGACCAATGTTGTAAACAAGAGAATGACCAACGTTGTAAACAAAGGAATGGCTAATGTTGTAAACAAGGGAATGGCTAATGTTGTAAACAAGAGAATGACCAATGTTGTAAACAAGAAAATAACCAATGTCGTACATGTATGAGAATGGTCATTGATGTAAACACGAGAATGGTCATTGCTGTAACAAAATTTAAAGAGTGATAATTTTTGCAACAAAACACATACACACACATAAAATGAACAATTTACTCAACAAGAGGCTGACCAATATTATAAGAAAGAGAACAACTAATGTTGTAAATAATATGATGTCCGATACTGTAAACAACAGGTTGATCAATGCGATAAACATGAAAATGATCAATGCTGTGAACAAGAGGATAGTCAGTGCGATAAACAAGACAATTATTAATATGATAAGCAAGAAGAGAATGGCCAGAATTGTATTTTGAAGGAAGAGAATGGCTTACGTTGTCAACAAGAGAATGATTGATGTTTTAAACAAGAGAATGAGAAATATCTCAAGCAAGAGAATGATCACTGTTGTAAGCAAAAATGGCCAATGCTATAAACAAGAGCTATAAACTAATGCCAAAAATGTTCCTGAACAGTAACGACAATAGGATGATGGAGAGCCGGTGAATATAATGTGATGAGAGACTAAAGTACCGATCTCATGTAGGTGACATATCGCTTCACCCTAGTCCTAGGAAAAATGTTCTACCCGAACTCCACTCTTCTGACACACATCACTGCACTGAGGAATCATAACAAAGTGAGCCGTGGAATGTAAGAAAAAAAAAAAATGCTCAAAAGAAATTTGTGCTAGCAGCGCTAGAGGTCTTGGCCATCGAACATTTTTGCCACGTTTGAGCAAAAAATT
>JBCAUA010423795.1:0-10755 GCA_038406235.1 Peronia verruculata | reverse complement strand
CAATCCCTCTTACGCTTCATCTAACCCCCCTCCCTACTTCTCTCTCTCTTCCAACTCTCGTGTATATTCCGACCAAAATCTCTCTCCATGTACTCTGGAAGAAAAACCAGTAAAGCCAGGTGAGGTGGGGCGAGCCACCAAATAGATTTGTTACTATAAACGGGACAGCAGCCAGGCTGCCGGCTGTAGGGCGACTGACAGTGAACTCGTGACAGGCAACATAGGGCGGGGACTGGCTTGCCGTCTTACCCCATTCACAGATCGTTACGTCTGACAGAATACACAGGCAATGACACAAAATGTCGGAGAAGAGATGAATTCCTAAATTGGACCCTTGTTCCATGGAATCCCGTGCCTTTTTTTTTTTTTTTTACTATTTTGTTTTGGATTTTTTTTTCTTTCACGTCCCTGTTATATATCCAAGATCTCTCTTTGCTTCTCATTTCTGGCACTTAGCATTACATTTATACATACTATTTCCCAACTACAGCTGTTGGACTGTTTAAAACAAACCCACCTTTCCAAAGATTCGCCAACTCGCTGAATGTCACATGGCCCGTGACATTTGTGCTTTCCAAAGCAAATTCGATTGAAATCATTAACTTCCTTCTGGTAATGAAATTTGGTGTTCAAATCCTGGTGAAGTGATAATAATTTGACTGCTATGATTCAACATCTGAAGTTAAATCTCTCCGTAATGACGGTGCTCTTGATTTTTTGTCGTAATAGAGCTTTGGATGGGTAAATAAAGAGGATAAAATTTCTATACAAATCAACATACGTTGTAAAAGGAGATAATCACTTGAATATGAGCAAATAAATAATCGATTTTTAACGATCGAGGCACACTGCAAAACGGGTTACAGTTATCTAACAATGAGGCAAATATGGAGGTTAGTTAAATAGCCAAGAATCGTTTCAATGACCAAGCATTATACGAGGACGTAAAAATTTCTGGTTACGTCTTGTTTAATGTCTGCTTTTGCCCGTCTGTATCTCCGCATGTGAATTCTATAAGTTTAGCCATTTCAGTGGTGGACAGAGGTAAGATGTAACAGAACATAATACACTCGTTCCTTCGCCCTGGTTACACCGCTAACCGCGGGAGAGGTGATTGTGGTCGTCTCTGTAATCTTTATTTTTAGTCTGTCAGCCATAACTGTAGGGACCATAACGGTAGGGACTTCTCTCCCTTCTAATCACTAAGAAGAAAAAAAGTCTGGTCCCACAGTTTAACGTCTACAACATCTTTAAGCATTACTGCTGGGGTTACTGAAATGACCATTAAGGCAAAAGCAGATCGGTCTGTCCAGGTTTGTGATTATACAACGATAATACTGATCTGCGATGAGACACTGCTGTGAGGACAGAAGAGAGAAGAGAAGGAAATGGAAAAACGATGGTGGGGAAAGCGCCTAGAATTATTATTATTATTATTTTAAAATTTTCAATAACTCTTTATACAGACTAAAAGTCTCTTTATTGTGACGACACTGGCTACCGAGCTTGAGCAAATGAAAGCAGAAAAACAACTGGACAACGCGAACGACAAGCAGCTGCAGAAATATCTCTGATGAAAACATAATTATATCCCTTGGTTTTTACACCTACCCACTCCCCCTTCCCACCCTATCCCTTTCACACACACCCCCCCCCCTCCCCACAAAAAAAAAGACACCCGGTTTTTCTTATTATTTTTATTAATTCCAGTAAAAGATTCTAATTTATTATTTACATGTATTTTATTTTTGAACTAAACGACTAATTCAAATTGAAAACTACCTTATTTTGAATATTAAACACAGCAATGTATGTCGTAAATGAGTTTCAACAAATCATTCATGAAATGGTAGTTTTGTCTCGAGATCGCTCTAACTGGAAGTCTTTGATCCGTGACCAATACGGCGGGCGACGGTAACGATTTCTCCACCTCGACAAGACTAAATAAAATGTATGATCTTGACACACGCTTTATATCGAATACCGAAAATAGACGACTCTAGTGGGCCAATGAAAAACTGCTCTTCTCTCCCCACCCACATCATAGTAGTTGGTCTTACTTATAACAAACGCAGTACAACCAGGAGTGACACCAACACCTATGAGGCAGGGGCAGGGGGAACAGAACGCCGATCGGCAAATCGATGAGGTGTGGTCTTGAGGACGAGAAATACCGTACATGTCGCACAAAGGATTTGGCATAATGAATACAAAGGCATGGCGATACTGTAGACGGTACTGCTACGATTATATGAAAACATTTACAGAAGACGGAAGAGAGTGTTTTGCAGAGTATTTCTATTATTAACTATACATACACAAGTCCCGTTGTTATTCTTACATGCATTTAATGACACGCCTAAAGGCGCAGTGTTCCAACAGGTGAGGTCAAGTATACAACGTATGGAAATCAAAGTGTAGTGTAGATATGTCGCAATTACCCAGCGGAGACAAATGGGACAGGGGGACCTATATTTGGGTTCGACTGAAGGGCGGTAACCGTAACTTGCGAAAATCAGACCATAAGACTATGCCTCACACCAGGGCGTGGTGTAAAAACCTTGATCTGGGCAGGTCAGGGGTTTAGGAAAAAAAAAACCCACGCTGTTAAGTAACGATTTCTGCCGATGCCTGAACTCAAGAAGTACCAAGCTGGGATAGGATACATTGTTACAAACATGTTAATATACTGTTGCGACATCATTTTATTTTGACCCGATAGACTCACAGAGGACAGGCACATACATTCATATATAAATCCATCCATCCATACATATATATATACACACCTACAAACCCACCCACCAACCTTCCTACCTACCCATCTACCTGTACCTATCTATAATTACACATGTACCTCCCTACCTACATGCATTATGATGTATCTAGGCACGATGATAAGTCCATGCGTGTCTATCTACATCTATCTGTCTCTATGCCAGTCTTTCTAGACACATGTATCTATATGTCCGGTATCTGTCTGCTCGTCTGAATGTCTCATTCCTATGTCCTGTAAAGATACTGCCTTAAAAGAAAAAAATGAATTTTTGAAATGTTGAGAAGCATCAAACCTACTTTGGAGAAAAGAAAAACAAAAGTAGTGTTCCAAGCCTTTTTTTTTTTTTTTTTCTGTTAGCTATAATACACCATCCAATAGGTTTCTCCAGAACTCGACAGAATTTAGGATCAGACTTCAAGATCTACAGAATTTAGGATCAGACTTCAAGAACATCTTTTTTGACCGCCGCCGGCGGAACGAGGTCGAGGTGAATTCAGACAGGCTTAGCTCATTTTCCTCGAAAGAATCCTAATTCTTGCACATCTCTGACTAACTGACAGGACATTAATTTCATGGCAGCTACAGTTATTATATTTCAATTTCTGTTATTAAATCATGCTTTGTTCAACGTCTTCAGACTTCAATTAGAAAACCACTGACACTTCCAACAGCTGTGAAATATACCGAAAGGAGGTTTGGCATCAAGAGAACTGCCTCTTGAATACAGGACTGGTTGTGAGAGTTTGTTATCATCAGAAATTGAAAACACACTTCTTAATATAAGAGAACTAATCTGATGTCTACAAGACAGAGTTTGTAAAACATAAAAATAAATTGACCAAGCATCTGTCCAGGGTTTATTTGACAAACCTTGAACCACTTGGAATAGGTTTGTTGTTCAGACAACAGGTCAGGTCAGTTGCAGAGACCCTCCAAAATATAACATGCTCGATTAAATACTTAGGTATCTAGCGAGATGTTTTGGTATAGTCTTTGAAAAAGAAAAAAAAAAAAAGCAAATTAATCTACAGGGACTTGTTTCAGATATTTTCACGCGGCCCAATGAGCTAATGCGTGTCCCACCTCTTATATTCAACACCATTATGGAAGGAAAAGCCTGAAGGTTCTGCCTTCTAATATGAAGATAATATCTGGGACCATGGGACCAGTTTCACTGGCCTTATAAAGCTTTCTATTTAAACACAGGGTGTAAGGGGGGGGGGGGGGAGGAGGAGGTGGAGGGAGAGGTTCTTGAACAAATTTACCCAAGCCTGATAAGGAGGCAATCTTTCGGGTGAGGGTTATGACATAGGCTGTATGTCTTTTGAACAGTCTATTCAGACGAAGATGAGAGGCTCTGGTGCCCTCTTTAGGCAAAAACCATACAGTGCCAGTGTAAATGACAGTGTGCATGGGTGACTTTCCACTAAATTGTATGTTTCCCTCATACAGAATCTAATGGTGGTATTTAAAAAAAAAAAAAATGCTAATACCTGGCTGCTGGCCTTGCGGAGGCGTAGTATATGAAAGCTACAAGAAGAACTGACATATATATCACACATACTCATACTCCACACTTGGGAATGCTCCATGTTGAATGTGATGGCTGATGAAATGACCGCTTCTAAGACAGTTAAGTATTTAGAAAATCTCTCAGGAAACCCCCCCCCCCCTCCCACACACATACACTAGGAAAGAAAGCAAAAAACACCAAAAGTGGCTGTGGACGAGGCTGGCAGATTGATTGATAGACTGACAGAAAGACAGACAGATAGGTAAATAAACAGACAGACAGATATAGAGATAGACAGATAACTACACATATGACATGGGCGGAGGGGGGCGATGTACAAAGCAGGAAGAGAAAAAAAAAAAAAAGAAAAGAAAAAATACACATTAAAAAAAAAAAAAAAAACACCAACACACACAAAAGTGTAAAATTAAAACACTTACTAAAAAGATGTTTTACGTATACTAAGAATCAATGAAGTATTTTTCCCATTCTCTCATATATAATTACCAGCACCAAACAAAGGACCAATAATAAATAAACAAACATGCCATGCTGCATGATTCGCACTTGAAAAACATAAGAAAAAGAAAAAAAAAAAGAAGAAAGAAAACCATGATCTCTCGGAGAAATGGAAAGTTAACTATTGATCCAACCATCCAAGTCCATGCACGTTGTGATGACCTATCCAACTTAATGCATTATTCAGTTTTAGAGCCACTTTTTTTTTCCAAGGTTATTTTTTTTTTTCCACAGAATGGCCTTTTATCTTATATAATACCCATCTGAATATTTTACATTGCATTCAAATAAAGTTATCTCTTATCTTTTGGAGACTCTTTCATGATCTCATAATTAATTTGTATCCCTATTCCTCTTTAAAAACTCTACGAAATAAAACTATTTACGTGACAAGTAAATTTACATTCAGATCACTTTTCAGTTCACTTTCTCTATGGATGACTCATTTATGACATATTGGACTTGATCCAATTTCAGATGACTTCTTTACTAATTAAGAAACAAATTTTCTATGAGACATATAGATTTTACAACACATATTTCAAACGCTTACATTTAAATCAAAATATGTGATTAAAACCTACTATAAATACTTCACAGGAACAATTTGTATGCAGACACTGATTACAAGCACCACTGAAGTTCTGTTACTGATGTCTCTTAATTCAAAATTTTGGTCAGTTCAAACTGGCCAACTTCCAAGCTATTCAGAAATATGATTAAAAAGATGGAACTTTTCACACAGAGATTGAAACTACCAAGAACAACAGATAGAATAGTTTTGACATTGAGGTCCATGAAGTTGATCCTATAGAGCAAAAATGCAATCAGTGACATACTGCCTGAAGATTAATACATACAACAACTCATTCACAAATGGACTGAACATAGTTTTCTGGGAAACAGATGCTTAACCCATTTATTATGTGCATAATCTTCAAGTAAGAAATGTATATATATATATTTAAATATTATGTTTGACTATAGGGAAGTGGCACCTACAGATATGTGCACTACATGCTCCCATCTGAAATGGTATTTTGTTGACTGGCAAATATCTTAATCATATGTTTCCAATCATCCATCTAAATAATCTATCTGCCAAAGGATTATGAAATCAAATCAGAGGAGCAAAACAGAATTTACTTATTTGTAGACCAAACTATGTTTACTGAGCTGAACTCTCATGATTTGTTTGGGTAAGTCAAATATATAAATGTTTGCACAGCTACCTCTGATGGTTACCTGACAGCTACTTTACTTGTATTGCAGAGGGAAGGACAGTATGTAAGAGAGGGATGTGCATAATAACCCCATTTCATTTGCATATATACACATGTACTTAATATAGTGCCCATGTCACTGTTCTCTGTTGTTTCTTGCCACTCTGTTACTGGAGTTACTGAGACATTTATTTCTCAGATTTTTCAGTGCAGGATGCTATGATACATTACTGATAGTTTAAGACACTGGTCTATCTTGACTCACATCTAAATGCTTCAAGACCACAAACACTGGGTTAAGTAACACCATATCCATATCTCAGACTCTGTCATGATGTCACACTGCTACAAAACTGAGTACATGTAAAATTTCTGACATTTTTTGTAAAGAAGTTGAGGCATCTGCGATATGAATGAGAAAGTGTTTGTCTTTTAAATCAGCAAATCACACTGCACTGGCAGGCTGGTGCTCCAGCGAGCCATTACTCTGAAGGTTGAACAGCAGTAGAAAATGAGTAGTGAGTGAGAAGAAACAAGTGACAGAGTGTTGATCACTTTGGATATCAGTGCATTAAATTACATGAAACATACAAAATTTTTTTTTTAAAATCACACAACAAGCTAGTATCCCAGCACAATGAGACCATGAGTGGTATGATAAAAAGAGACAGAACTCCCAGGAGAAGTTTATCACTAACAATTTCTTGGAACCATCTGTATAAATATCAAGTTGTGTGAGTACTATTAATGCAAAATGATTTTAAAAAAACTGGGCGCCATCATAGCTGCAGGTTATGAATGATGTTGTAATTTCTGCACTGAAACTGCCCTAAATCTAAATGATTAAAATACACAAACAGAATGGCCTTATACATTGTCTGATTGTGCACAGCATAAATGTATACATTTATATGCTCTGACTGATAAACAGCAACAGCATAAAAAAAAAAAAAAAATATTTTAAAGATACTTAAATGACATCTGGCAAAGTCTTCTGATATGGTCAGAAAGAGATATACTTTCCTTCCAATTCTCTCAGTAGAAAATAGCTACAGTAGTGAATCTCCTTCGCAGTGCATAACACAATAGTGTCATATTATTATATGCATGTTGTTTTCTGATCACGGTTGTGGACAGCTGAGATAACCACCACTACAGGAGGTTGTAAAGCTTATAAAAACCATAATCTCCATCTCAAAGTGAGATGACATTAAAAACAAAAACGTATGCTAGATTCTGCATCAGGGTGTGGCATAACACTGGAATTCCCTCCCTCCCACTGGAGACTCAGTCAAATAGAAACAAATCTACGAAATCTTTCTTGCTATGTGTATGAAGTTATGTAACATGTATAATAATATATAACATGCACTAAATTTATGTGAGTGTAAGTTTATTTGTCATGCTTTTTCCATAGAGCCTGCCACAATCTTTTCAAGACAGATTAATGAGATATTTTGAGATCGGTCAAGTGGCTAAGAAGTTTTGCTCACTGACTGATCTGTGCACATGTTCTGCACATAAGAGGCAGTTCTTGATCAATGATGAGCATTCTGAGATATTCACACACATACAAACAAATTCATGTGTGAGTGATGCTTTCTCAAATACCTCATTTGTTTATATGTACCACATGAAACTGGCTTCATAATTAAAATACACTCAACTAAATCAGATTCATGAGAGCCAAAATTGACCCTCATTTTTTTTTCTTGATTTTGATCAACTATTGGTGTGCTACTATTATAATCTATCACACAAAATACTGTTTCTTCCAGTGATACAGTTTATCATCACAAACCTTTTTGCAACGTTCAAACCTGTATGTCAAGTTTGTCATGTCTTGTAAATCTCTAGAGGAGACTTGTCAAGTTTCTGCTATTATAGTAGCAATAGACAGACTAATCAGTGTGATTGCCCAGTCCGATACAAACACTAACAGACCATGATTGATGGTATAACTTGTGACATCATCTCACATTACTAAGGGTTTTTGTATCCAGTTATGTACAGACATGTTGCAAGCCAGTAATTTTTAGCAGCAGAAGTGACCCATGCATTCCTTTTTGCCACTGTATAATGCAAAGTGGGGTTGGGAATTATTTCGCTGGGTTTTTATCAACAATATTTTTTTAACCTCCAAAGGGGCATGTCAGTTCATCGCACAAATTTTTAGAGTTGTTGAACACATACTGGTGCTGTTAGAATCTCTGCATTCAAGACATGCTTTCCAAGATGTTCGAGCCAATTATGCTTCACAAATTAATTTACATTGAGTGACAAATGAGTGTAGTAGACTGACAAGTCAGCGTGACAGATGGACTGTCACAGACTGACATTTCTCAATATACCCTCCCAGAGCTGCCAGACGAGCCAGTTCAACTTCGCAAGCTCTACAAGCTCTGACTTCATTACCAGCATCAACCTCATTTTTTTACAGTTAGATCTACATCTCATGAGAAGAAGCAGTCAATGGTGTAAGTTCCGAAGTCAACAAGATGACCTAGCAAGCTGTTCAATCAGGAAAGAAGATTGTCCTGAGAGTTGAGGACTATAATTTGTGAGATACAGATAACACTCATGCTTTCAGATGACAAAGAAATTGAAGGTATTCTCAGAGAGGTGGATGAGAACTGTGATGGGATCACACCTGTCCCAAACGCATGAAATATTCATTCTGTTATGGGTGACAATGAGACATCCATCATGCCAATTTTCATTGTCACTAACACTAGTGACAGACCAGATGACACACAGCCTCAGAGATAATGATAAAGCTGTACTGACAGGTACATCTGTGTCAGGCACAGTAAGACATTGACAAAGAAAAATATTACATGTAATATATGTTGTTTTTTATGATAATGCCAATGATATTGGCTGAGTTCTTGAGCGTCTGAGACAAAGAGATGTAAAAATGTATAAGATTTCTGTAAGAGATCCTTCCAGATCAGTGTCATTGGCCTTCTGTCGATACTACAGATGTTGGTGACAAAACCTTTACTTTCTTTCGCATCTTTGCAAAGCAGAGGTCCATTTTAAGTTGGTGAAAGCAATGGAATTAGAGCACTTTAAAGAATAGAAGCATAAAAAGACAGTAAATAATTGTCAAAAGATAGTCTAGACAAGACTAGATCTAGAGTCTAGTTCTAGATCTATTTCTCCAGAAATATCTAGACTCTAGATCTAGATCCAAATTAGATCCTGTTGTCTGGGTTTAGAGTCGAGATCTACATCTTCTCATCTAGATCTACATGTAGACCTATAGAGAGATAATATATGGACAGTCGGGTAGTGGATACATTTTGTGAGATGGATACTCAGTGATTTCTGGACTTAGTGATGATTCTAACTAAATCTAGACTCTTCAGATCTAGATTCTAGATCTAGATCTAGTCTAGATATATTAAATCTAGATTTAGACCTGGACCTAGATGTAGATCTAGATCTAGATTCTCTAATTAGTATCCAAGTGAAGTGCTTTTTGAAGTCCTGATATCTCAATCACAGGTTTCATCTCTAAATGAAACTTCATAATCATGCTCTCATACTCACACAGCACTAGATTCTAGATTCCAATCTTGATTATGATATCTGGAGAAATAGATCTAGATCCTATTCTAGATTAGATCTAGATCTAGGGTCTTGAGCATGGCAAAGAATGTAAACAATAGTCACAATAGTGACCTCTGAGTGCAAATCTCGGGTTAAAAACAAAGTGATACTACAAAGTAGTAAAGCAAGATGTGTGAACTAAACAATTTTACTCACTGTGTCCAATTTACCTGCGGAGAAAGTTGATATTCCGTTAAAATGAGATGACAAGTGGTGTCAAGAAGCCACGAAGGTTCGGCAGACGACACACCTTTGGTAGTCACTGCACCTGAATCCGCTAATGCCAGATTTTTTCTGTTTATATATAAGCGGCAAAATGATATTCTATTTTTGTATTTTCTTGGACAAATTAGAAAAAGAAGTTTATAGTTTTATTTACAGGAAATTTGACATCAAATCAACGTTTGATTTTTTGTGGCTATAGATTTAATTTCTTATAAAATAGGATCTCCCGTTTAGGGAAAACTTTAGTTCACTATTTGTGTTTGGCTTGCCCAGTCAAAGACTTGCTTCATCAGGGCAACCCCAATATTTAGCACCAGTTTTATTACCAATGGGCGAGGCCACTTTCGTTTGCTACCAAGGTGTTAAATAAGAACCTGCAGCCAAAAACCTACAAGCAATAATATAACTGTCCTTAACTGATTTAACTGCTTCAAATGTACAGATGTTTTTCACATATGTAAACTTGTGAAACGAGTGCAGACCAAAGTCTTTGATGTGGTTTCAAAGCACCGTTGGTTAGATCTAGATCTAGATCTAGATCTAGAATCTTTGTCTTTGTTGTACTGTTTAAATATTTTGATTTGTTTGTACTAGTTATGTTTTGCCAAAACGAGAGAAATAAATTTTTTCTTTTTAAACTCAGAAATTCATTTCAAAGGAAAGTCTCTAAATGTGGCTCAAAACTTTATTCAAGGGAAATAATTCAATATATTTTGAACACAATCAATTGTTTGGTTATTTTCCCCTTATGTTTCTCCCCCCACCCCTCCCCTCCTCCACCATCCCATCGATTGATAACGATGCACAACTCTGACACGGCCTGACGTGGTCAGTTAACAAAGGGCCGAGATAACCACCATATTGGAGGTTGAAAGGCCGAA